>JAGYZC010000007.1:600000-807358 GCA_020091625.1 Termitomyces sp. 'cryptogamus' | reverse complement strand
AGGGGTCCAGTGACGGGGCACGTATTGGTCCGTGAAGGGGCCCGGGTAGAATGGGGGTTAGGAATTTCCAATATGGGCCGGCCGTAGGCGCGGTTGGGTACGACTGGGTTGTACGCGGGGTTGAACGCAGACATCGAGAACGGTGGGGGTAGGTTAAGGGGGAGTCTTGATTTATGTCAGGTTCCGCTGACGACGGTGGCTCAGTACACTGGCGAGTCCTTACTAGGCGGACGCGATGTCCTGCGTTTATAACCAGGCGCCCGGGGTTGGAGCGGAGGTGGGGAAGGCTTGCGAGGGGCCCCTAGGGATAGCGGCCCGAGTAGGTCCGGAGTGATTCAGAGGGGTCTAAGACCGGAGGTACTGGTCGTTGACCCGGGGTGGGGTGTCGGAGCTCGTTAGCGGACGCACGAGGGGATTGCGGGGTAGGCGGAGGCTTCTCGGCTGTCGGGGGGGCGGGGTCGGTTGGATAGGGGGTTACCGGGGCTTGATGGGTTCCGGGGTGAGCGGGTAGTGAGGCCCGGGGTTGTCGTTAGGAATGTTCAGGTCGTGGCGCGTGCGCGGAGTTCGTACTGATGTAGGGAGCAAGGGAACTTCAGGGGAACAAAGGAAATATGTACAGTCGAGACGAGACGGAGACGAGACGAGACTGAGAAAAGATAGATTCGAAACCTAGGAACAGAAATACAAACGAGACGAGAGACGAAACATAGGAAACCGGTAAAATGTAATATCAAGACTAGGGTCGAGAGAGTCATTCTATGACTTATATACCAACTACTGGGTGCCTCCAAGGGCGGCGGATGTGATGGCGGGGGTCGACGGGGCTGTGCTGAGTCGACGGGTGTCGGGTACAACCCAAGTTCGGGCCGCGGCGGTATTCTGATGGGATCAGTTGGGGGCGCGGCCGCTCCGGGGCGTCGTGTGGCACTCCGGGATGGGTCGGGTGAACTAGGGTAGGGGTCGGGGACGTATGACGTGTCCAGGAACGGTGGGGGAAGGTTTCAAGGGGGTGTTGATGGCTACGGATAGGGAGTTGCCGTCGGGTTTGCCGGAGAAGCGTCGGAGTTGCCCAGTGTGGGCGTCGAAAGTGTGGGCGGGGTTCCGGGGAGTTATCGGGAGGGGTTGGGGGCCGTGTCTAGGGATCTAGGGAGCGGGTCGTGACATCACCCCCCCTTCAGCGTCGAGACCCTCGAGACGCGGGGAGCGAGTCGGGCATCGGTAGGGCGTGGGAATCGAAGTTGATCAATATTGATCAAACCGCAGCGAGCGGCGGCGGCGTGGGGAAGGAAGTCGAGGTGCGGCCGCCGTTCGTCAGGGGCCCCTTCTTGATTCATTAAAAAGGGTGTGGACGCACCCAGGAGCCCGCCAGCTTGTTGCGATGTCTTCTTCAGCTTATTCTCCCACAGCATCTAGGTCGCCGTCCCCACCTTCCAGCCGTCGTCCTCCGAAGATTCAGAGGGTCGCCGAGATCGCCGTCGGGTCGAGGCGATGTACCGTAGTCGTGAGTGCGGCCCGTTCTATGTATCCCAGAACACTGATTGTCCCCTCGCAGAGTTGTCCGCGGCCGTGGCTGGTCCCTCAGGGCCACCGTCTGGTGCGGATGCGACGCAGCCCCCGGCGGGCGTGGTTACTTCTACGCGTTCCAAGCCTGGCATTCGCCCGGGGGTGGTTCGACTTGTTCCAGAGGGTTCGAGGGTGGTGCAGGCGGAGGTGACGCCGGAGCAGTTTGCCGAGGCGGTGGGTCGGGCGAGGGGTCCCCCCACCCTCGAGTGGTGTCAGTCGGCGGCCCCGGTGAGTGGCCACTTAGTTTCGTGTCTCCCGGACCAACATGCCCTTGCAGTGCGCGTCTTGTACCGACGGGGGGAGCAGTGTGAGTTTGAGGAACCGGCATCGGGGGTGCGGCGGGACACGTCGGTGTGCCTCCCGTGCCGTTCGCGGCACGAGAAGTGTTCCGTCACCCTGAGTTGGCGGGCCGTTTGCGTCGCGGCGGAGCAAGGGTGGGATCAGGGTTGGGTCGCAGCACAGCTGGAGGAGGGACGGAAGGGCAGGGTGTCGGGGAGGGGCTCCGGGGCTGGGGAGGGGGAACGGGTTAGCGCGTCTGTCATGAAGGTGGGCCCTCCGCGGGGGGGCGGAAGGAGGGGGCCCCTGCCAGGCAGGAGAAGGGGAAACGGAGGGCGTCCCCTTCACCCGAGGCGGGTCCCAGTAAGCGGGCGCGGGGCGAGCAGGTAATGGGGGGCCCCCCCGGTTCCGCGGTGTATTCCCCTACGTCCGGAGTCCCCGTTGAGCAGTCCGCGGACGGGTCGTGGTCGGTTGCGGAGGCCTATCTGCGGCGTCGGGTAGAGGGCTTGGAACGGTTGTTGGTCGCACGCGAGGGGGAGATTCAGGGGGTACGGGAGGAGAGGGACGGGGCTCGACGGGAGTTAGACGGGGTTCGGAGGGAACGGGACCTGGCGCGGAAGGACAAGGACGTCGCCGTCGGGACTGCCACGGAGCGATTATCGCGTCTGCAGGAGTTGGAGGTGCGGACGGTGCATTTGCAGGCGCGGGCGGCGGAAGCGGCGGAAGTGGCGGCGCAGCAGGCAGGGGGCCCAGGGCGGGGGGAGACTCGGCAGGATTCGGCGCTGGGGAAGTCCGGGCGGCGGCGGAGAGGGCGCGACGGCGGGAGGAGTGGCTCGCCAACGAGGCGGCCTCGGGCCGGCGAGGAGTGCTTCGTGAGTGGTTGTCCCGCCTTCTTTTCCCTAGCGTTGACTCGGGTTCCACAGACTGGGCCCGGGAGCATCGCATCCTTCTCGACGGGGCGTCGGCAGCGCTGGGGTCCATCCACGATGGGTTGGCGAGGATGCCCGGGGACCTTCCGCCGGAGTTGGGCCAAGGGGTAACGCAGATGGGGCGTCTGTTGGCAGGGCATCGGCGGAGGGCGACGGCAGACCCCGGGGCGTGGTGGGAGATAGCGACGGACGTGGGGGGAACCGCTCCCGGGCAACCCGAGGTTCTGGCGGCGGTAGTGGCACAGTTGGAGGTGGTCATGGTGGGAAGGGGTAGCGGGGTTAGGGTCGGAGGAGGAGGGAGAGTGAGGGGAATTCGGACCCCGTCGCTGACTTGTTCCCTGCCCCTTTCTTGTTCAAGTATATACCTGTACATCGTTTGTGCCTATACAGTCTTTGGACCCTCTGCTGAGTGTGAGGAGTTTCAGATAGAGCGAGGAGAGGAGTAAGTGGAAACACGTAGGAGAGTATTGGTGGGAGTTGAATCCCTGGTGAACCCAGAGGCGGGGGTTACGCCCACTATTGCCATCTGTGTTGGGTCAGTCCCGGGGTTCCGGGGCTTGGCGGGATTCCGTCGGTGGAAGTCCCGGATTTCGTCGGGGGCTCTGTCGAGGTTCCTTCGGGGCTCCCACGTATCGTCCTCAGGCCCGTAGCCCTTCCATCGGACCAAGTACTGGAGTCGGCCGCGAACTACCCGGGAGTCGAGGATCTCGTCGACCTCGTAGTGGTACTCGTCCTCGACTTCGACGGGGGGCGGTCGGCTGGGGCGTTGGCCGGGGAAGGGGTCCGGAGCGTGCCTTTCAAGGAGTCGAACGTGGAATACAGGGTGGAGACCCTTTAGACCCGGAGGCAGGTCGAGTTTGTAAGCGTGGGTGGAGACCTTCCGGAGGATCTTGAATGGACCGAGGCGTTTGTGGTCGAGTTTGATAGAGGGCCTCCGGGTCTTAAGATTTCGTCGGTCGAGCCAGACCAAGGTGCCGGGGGGCCAGTCGGGGGTCGGCTGGCGGCGGGCGTCGGCATGCTTGGAGTAGGCTTGGTTGGCGGTGTCGATCTCGTCCCGGAGGAATTGGTGGAGGGACCGGAGGTCCTCGGCGACTTCGTGGGCAACGTGGGAGGGGATGTCCTTGAGGGACAGTGTGAGTCGGGGATTGTAGCCCTTGTTGGCGTAAAAGGGGGAAACTCCGGTGGCGGAATGAGGCGTGTTGTTGTAGGTGAATTCGGCGAGGGGGAGCTCCGCGCGCCAGTCGTTCTGTAAATAGTTAACGTAGAGGCGAAGGTACTGTTCTAACGTCTGGTTTACGCGCTCGGTTTGCCCGTCGGTTTCCGGGTGATAGGCGGTAGAGAGGCTGGTCTTGATCTCGAGCGCCTTGCACAGCGATTTCCAGAAATGAGACACGAATAGGGGCCCACGGTCGGAGACGATGTCGTCGGGAAGCCGTGTTTGGAGAATACGTGTTCTAAAAATAGTTTGGCGAAATCCGGGGCGGGCGGTGTCAGTGGTGTGGCAGGGAATAAAGAGGGCTTGCTTGGTAAGGCGGCAGACGACGACGAGGATTGCGTCGAAACCTTCGGAATCGGGGAGTTCGACGATATGATCCATCGATATCGAAGACCAGGGGCGGCGACCAACGGGGAGGGGTTTCAGTAGTCCGTGGGGGCGATGGCGGGGGACTTTGGCCCGTAGGCAGGGCTCGCAGGCCCTCACGTATCGCGTGACGTCCTTCTTCATTCCTGGCCAAAAATAAGTCCGGGAGATGAGTTGAAGGGTCTTACGAATTCCTGGGTGCCCCCGGAGCTTGTGATCGTGGTGCTGCCGGAGTATGTCGAGGCGAATGGACTTGTGGTCCGGGGCGTAGATTCGTCCACTTCGGAGCAGCAGGCGGTGGTCCGGGGATAGCGAAAAGGGGTTGTCTACGCTCGACTCGTCGGGGTTGTTGCGGGGGTCGTGCTGGTTGAAGAAGGGGTCCGGGGGTGAATTCCTGATTTGCTGGAGGATTCCTTCTTCGTTTAAAATCAGCACGGCATGTAGATGTTCAGGTGGGATTACCACTCGATGGTTGAATGCATTTCGTTCGGTTTCGAACGATTTCTTCGGATACACGTCGGGTCTTCGAGTGAGGGCGTCGGGCTTTGCGCCGAGTCGCCCGGGGCGGTAGTGAATGGTAAAATCGTACTCCGAAAGGGTTTCGGACCATCGAGCCTGGCGGCGGCTGAGCTGTTTCGTGGTCGTGAAATATTGCAGGTTGTTGTGGTCGGAGTAGACTTGGATGCGGTGCGGGGACCCCTCGAGGTAGGCCCGCCACTGACGGAAGGCTTCGACGATTGCGAGGAGTTCCTTGTCGTAAATGTCGTAGTTGAGTTCCGCGGGGATCATTGATCGGGTGTAGAATGCGACGGGGCGGAGATCCTTGCCCTCCGAGTTCGACTGGGAGAGTATCCCGGCGATAGCGTAGTCGGAGGCGTCACATTCGAGCACGATCGGTAGGGAGGGGTCGAAATGGCGGAGGACCGGAGCGGAGGTGAAGGCCTTCTTCAGGAGGAGGAATACGCTCTGGCACTTGCTGTCCCAATCCCAAGGGGTGTCCTTCCTTGTGAGCCGGTTGAGGGGCTTGGTAATTCCGGAGTAGTTGTCGATGAAGCGGCGATAGAAGTTAGCAAACCCCAAGAATGACTGTACCTCCTTGACGTTCCGCGGGGAGGGCCAGTTGAGTATTGCGTCGACCTTGGCGGGATCCATGCGCACACCGTCGGGGGTGACGATGACCCCGAGATATTCGACTTCCGCTGTGTGGAATGAGCACTTTTCGGGTTTAGCATGAAGGTGATACTCTCGGAGCCGTTCCAGGACACGGCGGACGTGCTCCGAATGCTCCGCGGGCGAATTCGAATAGATCAGGATATCGTCCAAATACACGATGACAAAGACGTCGTTCATGTCGTGGAAGATGTCGTTCATGAAGTACTGGAAGGTGGCGGGGGAGTTAGTCATTCCGAAGGGCATTACAAGATACTCAAAGAGGCCGTAGCGGGTGCGAAAGGCGGTCTTCCATTCATGCCCCGGGGCGATCCGGACATTGTTGTAGCCGGAGCGAAGGTCGATTTTCGTGTAAATCTTGGCGCTGCGAAGGCGATCAACAAGGTCTCCGATTAAGGGGAGGGGGTACCGGTTCTTCTTGGTGACTTTGTTGAGTCCCCGATAATCCACACAGAGTCGGAGGGATCCGTCTTTTTTCTTGGCGAACAGGACCGGGGCGCCAGCCGCGGAGATCGAGGGACGTATGAAACCTTTGCTGAGCATGTCGTCGAGGTACTCCTTCAGGGCCCGGAGCTCGACTTCGGACATGTTGTAGATCTTGCCAAACGGGGGTGAGGTGCCTTCTTCGAGGTCGATCTGGTGGTCGTAGGAGCGGTGCGGAGGGAGTTCCTTGGCACTTCCTTCGGAGAACACGTCAGCGAATTCATGATACTCCGGGGGAACTACTTCGGATAGGATCTGTTCCTCCGTCTTCCTTTCTGGCGTGATAGTCCCTGCGCGGAGGTATTTCTCCGGTAGGGCCGGCGTGACTTGCAACTGGAAGGCGGGGGTGCCTTCCCGTAGGAGGCGCGCGAAGGGGACGGCGCCGATGATTTTAATGTCGAGGTTTCCGGAGTCGACGGGGTCGGGTCCTGTGGATGTAGCAGTCGGATCCGGGGTGGCGTCGGGGTCCGGGATAGGCTGGAAGCGGAGGTGGATGGCGGCTGCTAACCTTGCTTCGGGGCCGGGGAATTGCATGGTAAGGTTCTTCCAGTTGATGTCGGGGTTGACGTCTCGCAGCCACGGGAGTCCGAGCACGATCGGGGTCGACGGGGGTAGCTGGGTAACGAGGAGTCGGGCCTGGAACTGCAGGTCGTTGTCGAGGGTGAGGGTGTCGTCGTGGTACTGCGTGATTCTTGTCGTGGCGGGGCTCCCATCGAAGAGTTGGAGCTCGAGGGGTTTGTCGAGGTCGTTGCGTCGGAGGTCGAGTTGATTGCTGACGAAGACACCGGAGGCGCCGCTGTCTATGAGGGCGGGAAGCTCCTTGAGCGAGCCGCCAAGTCGGACATAGATGACAAATGATCGCGCAGATCTAGAGCGAAGTTGCGGCGGGGTCCGGGGTTGGTTGATCGTGGCCTCGGAGCTCTTGGAGGGGGGGTGGGACATGGAAGGGTACCAGCCCAGAATCGGCGGGGTTGTCCCGGTCGAGGCGTAGGGTGAGACTGGGCCAATCGACGCGGGGGTTGGTGGAGCGGAGCCATGAGAACCCTAAGACGACGGGGGCGGAGGGGTGTAATTTTGTGACGAGTAGCCGGAGTTCTTGCCGTTGTCCGTCGGCGAAGGTCAGGGTCGTTTCTAGGCAATGAGTGATATCTCCCGCTGGGGTAGAGTCTCCGTCAAAGAGTTTGAGGGGGATCGGGGCGGGGAGACGGCGGAGGGGTTGTGGGGCAAGCGCTGCCAGGGATTCGTCAACAAAGTTATCGGTGGCACCGCTGTCGACTAGTGTGGGGACGGGCTTGTCGGTGAAAGGGAGAGTGGTGCGGAGGAGGAGGTTTGTGGAGGAGTGGGAGGGGAGGTGTGCTGGGGGGTTGTCCGGGGCGAGCATCGTTGCGCGGAGAAGTGTGGCTGGGGCGGAGAAGACGTCGGGATGTGGTCCGCGGTCTAGTGCGTCTTCCAGACCTAAACCGCCGACTCGTTTTCCGTGAACTGGTAGTTACAGTCTTCTCCGTCGATCGTCCACACGGCGCGTCCCATCACCTGTCGTTTAGGGCAATTGCGAATAAAATGTCCCTGCTCACCACATAGGATGCACGCGCCCTCCTTCCGTCGTTTCTCCTGCGTTTCTTCCGGCACGTCAATCCACTGACTGTCCTGGATCCTGTTTGCGCATAGGGCTTCCTGATCGTTGGCGGGGTCCAGGCTGTCATCGCGGTCGTCGGGATTGGTATCCGGAGGTACTGGGGTGTCGTGGAGGTCGGCGGCGTTGAGCTGGGCGGGGGTCGCTGCCCGGGGGCCGATTTGTGTTGGGGACTCCTCGGCCCGGGGGGAAGCGGGGTGCGGGGTTAGCAGGGCTAGCGGGGATGGAGGGTCGGATGCCATTGGTTGCTCCGGTCTGCCAGTTGGTGTTACCGGAAGTATTCCACGAGGTCCGGGGCGCCGTGTTTTCGCTGCGATCTTCCCAATAACGTTGGTCGACCTGGGTAACGAGCGCCTTGTACCCGTCGTAGGTGGTTTGTTTGGGCGCGAGGCGAAGGATGTCCTTGATCCGTTGGGGCAGGGCACGACGGAGGGCGAACCGGAGGGCGTTGTAATTCCAGCCGGTCTCGTAGGCCTCTCGTTCGAACCGTACGATGAAGGTCGTGACGCGTTTGTTGTCGCGCATTCAGAGGTTGAAGAGATTTTCCTCCGCCTCTGCTACGGTGTCAAAGACGCCAAACTTACTCGAGAACTCTTGAGTGAAAGCGAGCCAATGGGAGAGTACGGGATTGTTTGGGTCGAACCGGAGTAGCGCGGTGTAGTGGTCGAAAGCGATGCCCTGTAAGTATGATGCGGTGAAGGCTACTCGTGAGCTCTCAAGCTGAAAAGTGATGGGCTTAGCTTGAAACATAGTTAAGCATTGGGTCAGGAAGATTCGCCACTTCCGGGGGTCGCGGCCGGTGAAGGGTTCGGGCTTCTGGATGTCGAGCTTTCCTTCCCGGGCCAGTGCGTCGCGGGTGTCGTCCTGCGAATTTTGAGTTCGGGGTGGGGGTCCGGCGTTGTAGTAGTAGTAGTAGTTGTTTCCGTTTCCGCGCTGGGGGGGGAAGTTGTCCATCGCCGGGCCCCATCCTCCTGGGGGCCCGCCATTGGGTGGTCCCCCACCGGGGTTTTGACCTACACTACCCGGGGCGGGTCCTGGGGCCCATCGAGGGGGAGAGGGTCCTCCGGGATTCGGGGGTCCGAAATAGTTGATGTCGTTGGGGGGGTTAGGCATCGGGGCGGGCGGGGGACGAAAGGGGTTGGCGGACAGAGGGGGTCGGGGCGCCCGGGGCCCAGGGGCTGTCGCGGGGGGACTGGGGCGTTGGGACGGGGCGGAGGGGCGTTGCTACGAGGGGCGCGGAGGTCGAAATGGGGGGGTCGGTCTCGTTGGGGCCCGTTGCGCGGGGGGTGTTCGTCGACGGGGTTGCCTGGCTCGTCGATATAGGAGAGGGTCCGGTTGTCGTCGTCGACGCGTAGGGACGGTCGTTGGGAGCGGATTTCGGGGATGGCGGGTTGATCCCAGGTTCGGAAGGCGCTGGGCACCGAGCTGGCCCGGGGCCGGGCGGAGAGGGCCAGGGTGTGGGCGGCGGGTTGGTCGAACAGCCCCCCTGCGGGGTTGAGATTCCTCAAGATGCTGGAGGCCGCGTTGAGTTCTTCCTGCTGGCGGGGAACGGAAGATGGGGCTTCGTTTCGTGTCCCGACGGGTTCCTCGCGTTGCACGTGGAAGGAGCGGGCGGGGTCCAGGGGATCTTCGAAGGGGCGGGGGTTCGGGCTAGTGTGGATTTCTTCGACCAAGGCGCGGAGCTCGTTCCGTAAGTTCTCGTCGAGGCCCAGGGTGCCTTGCGTATTCTCCGGGAGGTTCCCTTGCAGGTAGCGTTCGTGGAAGTCGAGGAGTCGGTCCGCCCAGACCTCCGGGGTTGCGGAGGTGTCGGGGTAGCCTAGGCTGGTAAGGAAGGTGCGGGTACGCCTTGCGAATTCCGCAGGGGACAGGCGGAGGAAGCGGAGAACTTCGTCGCGTTGCTGGGCGTAGGCTTCGATCCTCTGCTGCCTGGGGGAAGGAGGGGTTTGAACGGCGAATGGTGGGCGGGGTGGGGAATAGTTATCCGTAGCTTCCGGAGGGGCTGGGGCTGCAGCGGGGATTGGATACGCATAATAATGGGCGGGGGGAAGGTAGGCGGGGTTGGGGGGTGCTGCGGAGTATCCTCCGGGGTTGATACGGGGGTTGTTGCCATCGGCGTGGAATGCGGGAGGGTGGCGCCAGCCCGGGGGTATTCCCTGGCTGATGGAGGGGGCGTAGAACACCTGGTTGGGGTCAGGGGTCCAGTGACGGGGCACGTATTGGTCCGTGAAGGGGCCCGGGTAGAATGGGGCGTAGGAATTTTCCAATATGGGCCGGCCGTAGGCGTCGGTTGGGTAACCGACTGGGTTGTACGCGGGGTTGAACGCAGACATCGAGAACGGGGTAAGGGGGAGTCTTGATATTATGTCAGGTTCCGCTGACGACGGTGGCTCAGTACACTGGCGAGTCCTTACTAGGCGGACGCGATGTCCTGCATTTATAACCAGGCGCCCGGGGTTGGAGCGGAGGTGGGGAAGGCTTGCGAGGGGCCCCTAGGGATAGCGGCCCGAGTAGGTCCGGAGTGATTCAGAGGGGTCTAAGACCGGAGGTATTGGTCGTTGACCCGGGGTGGGTGTCGGAGCTCGTTAGCGGACGCACGAGGGGATTGCGGGGTAGGCGGAGGCTTCTCGGCTGTCGGGGGGGCGGGGTCGGTTGGATAGGGGGTTACCGGGGCTTGATGGGTTCCGGGGTGAGCGGGTAGTGAGGCCCGGGGTTGTCGTTAGGAATGTTCAGGTCGTGGCGCGTGCGCGGAGTTTGTGCTGATGTAGGGAGCAAGGGAACTTCAGGGGAACAAAGGAAATATGTACAGTCGAGACGAGACGGAGACGAGACGAGACTGAGAAAAGATAGATTCGAAACCTAGGAACAGAAATATAAACGAGACGAGAGACGAAACATAGGAAACCGGTAAAATGTAATATCAAGACTAGGGTCCGAGGAGTCATTCTATGACTTATATACCAACTACTGGGTGCCTCCAAGGGCGGCGGATGTGATGGCGGGGGTCGACGGGGCTGTGCTGAGTCGACGGGTGTCGGGTATAACCCAAGTTTGGGCCGCGGCGGTATTCTGATGGGATCAGTTGGGGGCGCGGCCGCTCCGGGGCGTCGTGGCACTCCGGGATGGGTCGGGTGAACTAGGGTAGGGGGTCGGGGACGTATGACGTGTCCAGGAACGGTGGGGGAAGGTTTCAAGGGGGTGTTGATGGCTACGGATAGGGAGTTGCCGTCGGGGTTTGCCGGAGAAGCGTCGGAGTTGCCCAGTGTGGGCGTCGAAAGTGTGGGCGGGGTTCCGGGGAGTTATCGGGAGGGGTTGGGGGCCGTGTCTAGGGATCTAGGGAGCGGGTCGTGACAGGGTCTTCAGATAATGATATCATGGCTTTGTCATCACAGAATATGACCATTGGCATCCTTGTAAAGTCCCACCCGATTTCCTTCATGAGAGTTCATAACCAAATACATTCTTGTGTCAACTCGTATGCAGCCATGTATTCTGCTTTGCAAGATGAGGTTGCCACTGTCTTCTGTCTTTGAACAGACCATGAGACTGCACCTTTGCTGAGGGACCATGTATATCTGCTGGTGCTTCATCTGGTATCCAGGCAACTTGCCCAGTCTGCATCAGTAAATCCTCATAGGACAATGGATGAGCCTCCAAGGCATAGTTTGAGATTTCTAGTTCCTTTAAGATATCTGACTAGGTGAATACCAGCATTCCAATGTGATCTATCATAGTTGTCGATGAATTGAGACAGTTGTTGGATGGTGAATGCTATGTCAGGTCTAGTGGCAATAGCAATGTACATCAAGCACCTGATTAGTGACCTTTATAGTAGTTTTGCAATGTCATCCTTCTCCTCCTGCATCTGCATGTCCCACTTTGGTCACTGTAACTTTAGTCCAGGTTCCATAGGCACTGACAAGGGGAACATGTCCTTCTGTCCAAACTGTTGTATGACTTGGTCTATGAATGCAGTCTGTGACAGAGCAACTGCTTTGTTTGCCAGGTCCCAGTCCACTGATATGCCAACAATGTATTTGGGGGTGCCAAGATCAGATATTGTCCACACTTCACACATTTGAGATTTGAAGCAATTGTTCTTGTCTTTGGTGTCAGCAATAGACAGAAAGTCATTGACATGGACTGTTGCAATTACTATCCCCATGGGTGATTTCCTATAGTAAATGCAGGACTCACTAGCCAGCCATGTAAATCCCCATGCAGTCATCTTCTCATTCATTGTTTTGTTCCATATCCTACCCACCTGCTTCATTCCATACAGTCCCCTCACCAACTCACATACCCAGTCTTCTTTTCCTTCTTCCTTAAGACCTTCTGGCTGCTCCATATATTGTATTTTGTCTTCTGGTAGGACCCCATAAAGAAAGGCAGTCTTTACATTGATCTGCATTGTGTCCCAGCCTTCTGCAGCTGCAATGTGGAGTAAAATGCGCCACAATTCCATGTGTGCAGTCAGTGATGTCATCTTGTTGTAATCTTTTCTGTACACTTGTTCATAGCCCTTGAACATGAGTTGGACTTTATACTAGACAGGATTTCTGTGTTTGTCTCATTTGATCTTGAAAACTGGTTGACCTTTTTGCACCTTTTGGCTCTTTGGTATGGCTGAATGTGGAATGAGTTTATAGACTCCCATGTCTTTTAGTGATTTCAGTTCTTTCAAATAGGTTGCCTCCCATTTACTTGTATCAGGTCCTTGGTTGGGCTTCTGCCCATGTGGTGGGCTCTGCCACATTTATGGGCAGTGGTACAAGGTCACCGAATTGAGAGATGGCCATCAAGATACAGTTATGATTGATGTTGGGGTCAGTATCTGCATCTGTTTGCATGTGTTCTGTGGGTGCAGGCACTTGTGGTGGATCAAGCTGATCAAGTTGATTGGGTACTTGTGGTTGTTCAGCTGGTTTGTTTGCTTCTTCTATCTTGGGTACTGCTCTGTCTCTTTGTTCTATCATCTTTTCCTCTGCCTTTTTCTCTTTCCATCTCCTCTCATTCTCTCTGATTTTCTCTACAATCTGCTCAAGTCATGTCTTTGGTTGTTCTCCTTCAGGTGTGGCCTTCTCTGTTGGGTGTCAAACTTGATTTGACCTTCTCAGCTCTGATGGCTCTTACTGACTGGCTCCTATCAAGGTCTTGCATCCTCCTAATTACCCCATTGTAATTATATATTTCATGAATCAATCCTTCTTTTTGTCTCTCACACTCTAATGTCTTTGTATACCATCACCCACATCAATGACAATATCAACTGGTCCCAATTTGCCCAGTTGTTCTCCCATGAACTGACTGTGTAGGTAGTTGCCTTAAGTATTGTTTGGTAAAATTCTAGAGAACACATGTATGATGAAACAGGTGGCAAGTAGTGGGCTGTGTAGTTGGATCTGGACCACCCTGAGGAGTTATTCCTGCTACTTTGTAGTGGGTTTCTGCCATTCAAGAGAAAAATGTCTAGCCCTGTTTTTTTTGCTCATCACATGTGGTTCCTATGCCATGCACTCCTTTTCTCCTATGATTTGCTGCAGTGCTTCACACTCTCCATATTCCTTAAGGCCAGCTGTGTTCAACCATAAGTCTGCCCATGCACTGATTTTTTCCATGAAATCCACTTTCCTTACTGACTGGCTCCTATCAAGGTATCATGTTCTCCTAATTACCCCATTGTAATTGAACACTTCACAAATCAACCCTTATTTTCTTCTTTTACACTTTAATGTCACTGTATACCATCTCCTATATTGACAACAATGTTACCTGGGTCCCCAATTTGCCTGGTTGTTCTCCTGTCTCCTTTTTGGATGGTGATCTAACACTCATGGCCAGTTATTTGCATTGGGTAGTCCATTCTGGTGTTCTTTCCTTACATTCCCAAGTTTTCCATGATATATGGATAAATTGTCCTGTATCCAGCTCTACTTCCCTAGTTCTCCATTTTCATTCCAAATCTGCCAATGACCTCATTTATTTTGTCAATATGCTCTATGGATACTTAGAGTATGAAGTTAATAATTCTGTCACCCTTCATTCCAATTGACCCTCCCCAATTGACCTTTCCCAGTCCTTTCCTCTGTGACTAGAAGATGACAACAGCCCAGATAGGATCACTTCTGCACATGACCTCAAAGTTCGATTGTTTGCAGCTTGTGGATGCAGTGTACAGGCATGTGCAAGCAATCTATCCTGCTGAGTTGCATGCTTGGGATCATAGCCAATATGATCCACTGGTCCATGTTACACTCACTCAAGGGTCTAAAATTGATCTCATTCCTATTGTTGCCTCTCACAGGTTGCATGGCTGTTTATCTACATTGTACTATTGTGTATGCAAACATTATATATTGGTATGTTTGCATTTCCCTCCTATGCCCTGGTTTATGCTGTATAAGACTGAAATCAAGCATGGAGTCTTACAAGAACCCAATGGCAAGATTGCTTTCTTGTCTTTTTTAGACCAGGTACAATGTATCATCAGTTGTGAGGTGCTTTAGCAGCAGAGTTCTATGTCTGGGGTTGGTCCCAGCCATAAGTCAAATTTCTTCAGTATTGTCCTCCACAAATCTGCAATGATTTGTGAGTGACCATCAATGCACAGTTGTTTGACATCCCTCATTCTTCCCCTATCTGCAAAGTACAGGTTTTGAATGACTGGAATACTAAGTGGGACAAACATATTTGTTATTCTTGCCATATGCTTTGTAGGGTTGAGTGTAAGGGCAATATGCTGGTGGGCAAGCATGTGGAGTTGCTTGTTAAGCTGTGCTAATGTGGATATATTATGGATGCTAAGTTGTTTAAGGATGCAAATAAAGACATTTTTGGGTATGCTTGCTAATGTAGACAAGGGATCACAACAAATGTCTTGCACTGTTGGATTTGTATAGCTATTGTAGACCCAATAAAGAGTTGTTGGACTTACATGCATCTGACATTGTATAGTCAGATGGATGTGTTATGGTTTGAAAGATAGTTGTGAAATTGGCAAAGGTTTGTTGTAATTCATTTTAATCAAAGGGGGGGCTGCAATGTGGCCAACAGGTTAACAATGTTAGATCATAGGGTCAGCCACAAAATCATGAGCTGACTGTGTAAAAAATTGCAGACAATATGCTTTAGTAAAGTTGTGGGGAACTATATGTACAAGGTAAGTGGTGAGTAGCAGGCTATGTGGTTGTATCTGAACCACTCTGAGTTGTTATGTATAACATCCATATAATAGGATTTAATATATAATGGTTCTTACATCTGGTCTTGTGATGAACATGTGGTGTAAGGAAATTGTGACCCAGGTTCTTATCAGTAACCCCCATTATCTCATTTGTCATTTCACATACTTATGTAACCCTTGTCTACCTATATATATGACAAAGATGTGCTACAGTAACTAGTTTTTTGCAATCCTAGAACTTACCCCAGTTCACTCACAAGGCTCTAACTTTGTGTGACTCAACATCTGCCCTATTTGGCAGCCTTGCATTATACATGGTCATTTTGGAAATAGACAAATTAACCTCCCTAGCTAGAGCTTCACTCATTTTAGAGACACAAGTTAGACAAATAGACCTCCCTAGCTAGAGCTCCACTCAATATGGGACACTGCCATCCCTTAATTTTCTACTGTGGTGTGGATACAGGCAGCCCTTGAACCTGGAGTGCTCAATGTCCAAGGCCAACCCAACCTGCTACCTTTGTGCTCTAGTTTACTTTTGATTCATTTTCAAACCATTGTTTAATTCACTGTTTGGCTTATTCAGCTCCATATTCCAAATAGTATGTTGTATGTTGTATTACAGTCAATCATCTGACAATATAATCAAAACAATCAGGAATTTCTAGTCTATATCAGTGATGCCAAATAGACAGCTGCAGATGCCATTGAGGTGTCACAATCCTGGCTCTTGATGTGGCAGGCTGAAAGGCTGTCAGCCAAATTCTTGTTGTTTCAGTGTATTGCAAGATTCACAATTAAAAATGCCAAGGCCTGTCACCATGTGGGTCCATCATGTACAACATGTTCAAATCATCCATGGAATGATAGCAGTCAATGGTCAATCAATGGTTTTGTTGTTGGACCCACAGGTCTACACATTATAATTCCAATGGCTATGTTCATGTTAACATTCTTAAGGTCAATTTTTTCCTATATCAGGTCAAATTGCTTAAAAGCAGCTTTCTGCACAGGCTAATGGAATACTGCACTTGCTGATTTACAGACCTTGTCAGCCATGGTGTTGAGAACACAGCATGATACAAACTTCCCTACAAACACCACCCATACAAATGGCAATACATCAACAACCACAGATGAACAAAAGCTTCTCTTTGGGATGCCTTCCTTCTCCAAATCAGTCTAAGCCTGGCTTGAGTTACAACACTTCTTTTGATCTACACACAATGAATTAGGAGCCAACAAGGACTTTCAAACTACATCCAAGGGCACTTGTTGACCTATGTCATTTGATATACATTTACACAACCAAGATGCACTGTTGTCATTGATCAGACCCAATTGTTGCTGGGCACTGTTATTGACATCCAGGACTATCTTATTTGGGCAGCACCTGATGTGGACACAGCACAAGTTTGTACAACTCACATGACTTCATCACATAGGATCTAGCTCCAAGATCTAGAATGATGTAGCATTTGCATGAGATTTTAGCAACCACAAGACTACTGGATCATGAGCTTCATCATGTGGAGTCTAGCCTCTTGATCTAGAATGATAAGGCTGAGACCTTCCTTAGCAAAAATTGCTAGCAACATTACCTGGAAACAACAATACCTCCTCTCAAAAATGGATATATTAAAAGCCATGTGACTTCTTACTTATCATTTTTTTGTCTTGCTTACAAACATACCTGAATGGCATCTACATTTTATATATTGATGTTAGGTATGCTCTTGTATTGTTACTGACATTTATGATTCATTTTTCTTGACATTGCATATGATTACTTGGTCACTATACTGACATCCAGTATGTATCATGAATACTTTGGCAGATGCCATTGTTGGCAGCAACTAATATTTCCTTTCTAAATACTATACCTACAAACAGTATAAATACTGCCTGTACATAGAGACAAAAGGCAACAAACCAACAGAGTATTGTTCCCCTCATCAGCTCTCAACTTACCAGCTTCAGATTTCTCATTGCTCTCCCTCTTCATTGTTAATGACTTAGCAACAAGTCTTGATGACCTCATACTTGATCTAGCATGGGTGCCAACTGCAGGTGCTCTTAGTGTTATTATGACTTAGCAATGCTAGCAACTGTGGGTAGCAACTAGTTTGCATTCATCCCCCAGTTTACATTGACTTCACTCATTCCTGTTCCTCCAACCCCCTTTCTATTGCCTAATTTCCTTCCTTAGCAACTTATTCTAGTGATTCTTTTATCTCTATCCTTTCTCTTTCTATTACCTAGCAACCCAGCAACCTTTTGTTACTATCTAGTGATTTAGGCTAGCATTAGCAACATTTTCTCACTTGGCTCCTCCATCTCCCATACCACTTATTAGCTCTTGCTTCCTGGGATGGTTGCTGACTCACCCCTATTACTTCCTATTGCCAGCTACCCTATCTAGTTGCCAGTGATATTTGGTTTCCTGCATGGCAGCTAGGCAGCATAGGAGCACATCATCATACCCTGATCTACCTCCCAGAAATGAGGACTTTCCCAAACCCAAAGTTCTCAAACTGAGTAACAGACAATTCCAAACAAGTAAGATCAATAACAAAGCTGATGTCCAGCAGGCTTACAACATTGTTGTTGCCAGACACTGTGCAGTTGTCACAGGAACACTCAAGTTCAAGCTGACAGAGTGGCACTGCTCATCTTTATGATGGAATAAAGTTTGCTAATTGGCTGTACCTGAAGGACTCACCATGGCTCAGGGTTGGAGATGATGACACTTATACACTTACTACTTGCAAAGAAAATATTCTCCAACAAATACCAGTAATTGCAATATGAGAATTCAAAAATTTGAACTTTGATTCTCCTGGAAAACTGGTGGGACCAGGAATTGCAGAACAAATATTCCACAAGGTTGCCAAATGGTTTCTTGGATAATTTGTTCCTTTGGAAGGAGTGCAACAAAGGCAAGCAATGTCCCATAGTCTACCCTAATGTTGGTATTACTGCTGTTTGCATGGGTATCAATGTGGATGTCCCTTCTTGTTTGTATGTGCAAAAGGTCCAGCTCCAGGAAGGAACCCAGAATCAAAGGTCAGCCCAATGAATTCTTTAGCAGGGAAGTACTTTCTCTGAAATTCCTTACTGTAAGAGAGGCTTGATCAGACACAGTCATTGGCAGAGGCAGTTGCCAATGATGTTACTTTTCTTGTGATCCAGGCCAGGAATACTGAGATTATTGGTATAAGAAATTGAATTAATCAGACTCTTTTTCTATTGATATCTTAGAAATTTCTTCTTGTAGACATCCTTACTAAAAGCTACACACTGGATTGTATATTGCTGCAATCTGTGATGCTGAAGGTCATGCATGTAGGATCTCTGTTGGCAAAGAACCTGAGATGTGGACTATGAGATCTTGTATTGATGAGGTATATCAAGAAAATTATACTAGTTTCAAGAATAAAGAAGTGGAACCACCCATCTGACATGATTGTCTGGTATTGAAGCTAATCACAATTCACAAGAGTTTAGGTTGTAACTGAAAGACTCTTGAAGCATGCCCAGACTTGAACATGGCTCAATATCTTACCAGATCCTTGTGTAATTGCAACCTTGGCATATTGGCCATATACTTCAAATTTATACCAGCATATGGAGCAGCTGACAATATTTTCACAAGTGGTACCTGAACTTCATCTCAAATCCAAGTCAATCCATATTGACACACCTTTCACCCAAGGGTTAACAATATCCAGTTGACATTGAGTCAATGTATATGGCTTCACTAAGTTCACAAGTATCATTGTCAGATGGATTCACAAATGTTGAGGTTGTCACCAACACATTCTTCCAATTGTATGCCATGAGCTCTTTTCATGGAGTTAATGTTTGTCAAGTGAAACTCAAGATACCTGAAGTGAAATATCACAATAGCTTCAAAGATTCAGACAAGCCACAGATCATTCTCAAGAGTGCTATTGGTGCCAAGGACATGTTACATCTAGAGAAAGAGTTTGAAACTTATTGAGTGCTTGAAAGCAAGGGCATTGCCTGTCTTCCATCAATCTATGGTTTCTTTGTCTTGTTGGACTTTGCAAATCCATCAACATCTTGTGCTGCTCTCCTGCTAGAAAACAGGGGTCCTTCACTATCATACATCAGATCTACTCTGACAGAACAATTTTGCATACATTTGGCTGAGAGGTAAACCTTTGAAGTTAATTGTTTGACATCATGCTTTTGAACTTATGTTCTTTCAATTAGGGTGATTTTCAATCTTACCCTGAGTCAAATTCATGATGCTGGTTACCTCCACAGAAATTTGATGTCAGAATGTGTATTGCTAGACTACAGCTATCCTGGATGCTGGGACATATCCATAGTGGGATTTGGATATGCAATTTTATCATCCTCTGGTATTTCTGAAGCATTTTTTGAGACAAAAACAAAAGAAGAGAAGGAGAACTTGAAGTACCTCTCAAGTCCAGCTGGTCAAAAGGCACAGTTCACAGAAAGAGAAGCACAACACATGGCTAGAAAGATGGCCAGAGAGTCAAATAGAAAGGTGCAAGAGTGCCTATTGGGGAAGAAGACACTTTATCCCAAGCACTGACTGGAAGGTGGCATAGAGCTTAATATAAGGCTTATTACAAGCATAATTACATTTCTTTTACTTGTTTGATCTCTTTGCCTTACTTGTCACAATTATGTTTTTTTGTTGCAGTAATGTTTGCTTGTGTATATTTTATAATTCCTCTATTCCAATAGTGCTCTATCCTACTGCCAAAACTTCAAACATTTGTTCTAGCAGAGAATAGGGACAAAGTATGAGTTCATGTCAAAGGAGAAGTTGAATGCCTCTCTTGCAATCAATAGTAGTCTCAGTCAGATGAACTAGGTTCAGATTCCTTGGTCTCATAGAAGAGATTGTCTCATACAATCCAGAGAGCAGTGCCATGAAATCTTGGTACTTGCATTCTCTAGAGCTTGGGTCAGCCTGTAGATTAGCATGATCAAAATCAATAATGAAGGGATTTCCTTCATGATTGATAGTCAAATTTTCCAATTGCAAATTGCAGTGGTGGACACCAGCATTGTGGGTGGATTTTAGTGCATCCAAAAGGCCTTTTCTAAGAATGGAAAACTCTCAAAGTGTTGTGTTATATTGTGTTCCTTACTTCTCTGACTCTCTCAGTGTGAGCCACATGGCTTTATCAGGAAGTCTACATTCCTAAAGTGATTGACTGGTATGTTCCATGACAAGGGCCAATGCCTCACTCTCAGGATCTTTGAATAGACCAAAGACATGGAGGACTCCTCAAGCATCAGCAGACATCAAATGATTATAAATGCAAAACTCATGTCACAGCCTCTTTCTCTGTACACTGCACATCATCAAAGACAAGCTTTATGACAGCATTTGTGAGAGAGATTGTGTTTCCATCAGTTTTGAGCAGGTCAATTGTGGCTGCATGTGTATCACCTGTTGCACTATATGTGAGTTTGAAGGTAATGGTGATACAAAAATAATCCATAGGTCCAAATGTTGATCTGGCTGGGGCCCCTGGTTCAACAAGATGTTGAAATGCAGATGGCATTGGAGAGTTGTAGGTATCATGTTGAATATGCAGCAACATCAGAATGCAATTGGTAAGACTGTTACACATGGCCTGGACAGTGGAATTCTTAGTAAATGTCATCACACCATTTTAGCACATACCTCAAAGTTATTTCAATGTTTTAACTGTTGAGCCTTCTCCAGAGCAACATTTTCACTATTATCCATCTCTATGCTTTCAACATGTATGATGAGTATGAACATGTCTTGCAAGGAGGAAGGAAAAAATCAAAATCTTACATGTTGTAATATAGAGATAGTGAGTTGATCATCATCACTATCTTGTTTCTTCCTGACTGGAAGAGTAACTTGAGGCCAGCCTTGATTAACTTCCCTCCAAGACATCTTGGTCCATCCTCCTGATTTGAGAATGTTCTTGATCTTATTTTCAACACTTCTTGCACCTGCTAGTTGGTCTTGATTTTTGTAGAATGTACATTTCATCAAACAGCACATAGAGACATACACATGTAGTGTGTCCCACATTACAGTGGAGCACACTTTGGATTGTATCCTGTGTCACTGGCAGAGTCTGCTACTCCATAGCTTTCATCAAACAGCACATAGAGACGTACACATGTAGTGTGTCCTACATTACAGTGGAGCACACTTTGGATTGTATCCTGTGTCACTGGCAGAGTCTGCTACTCCATAGCATAATCCCCACAATATAGCATGTTATACAGGTGCTGTGGAGGCCATACATTGTGCCATACTATACATATCCAGCAGAGTCCTTTGACCAGGATCTGGAGCTGCTAATTACTATCAGGTCCATTTCAATTACATGTAATAGTGACCAGCCCTGCTCAACACTAAAATCTGCTGATGTCAGCAGACTGGCAGTGGATCTGGTCATCAGCCATTTCTCATGACCAGCTGCTGCTGCTTGTGATGAAATCTGCCCTCAGGAATGTATCTGCCTAGTGCCATCAGAAAGCTGCTGAGAAGATGGGGGGTGGCCAAAGCTGGTACCACTACTGGCAACAAGCTACTTAAATGAAAAGTGATATAAAGATTTATTTTAACTGCAGAAATAACAATCAAGGAACAGTAGAAATACAGCATTATGCCAGTTGAACAAAATCAATGAAGAACACATCATATTGGTCATGGTTTTTTTAGATGCTTGGGAATGCATCAGAATTCTTTATAGAGGATCAGAATTCTTTGGAAGGCATCAATCTTCTTTGGCAGCCATCAAAATCTCATCAAAGCATCAAATTCAACCTTCTTTGGCAGCTATATTGCTTTTGGACAGTACATGTAAATCAACAGATGCATGTGACTCTAATTTTCAGATTCTTAACTTTTGAGTCCTCTTTTGCTCACCAGCTGCCACTCATCTGCTCATCACTGTCTGCTATGCTATGTCTCCATCCACTGAGGCTCTTTTCCAACAGCTCTAAGACACTGAGAACCCTGTGTTGGTCTCTGCTCTGAGAGAAGACTTGTCAGATCTCCAGGGTAGGGTTAAACAATTGCTAAGCAACCCTATTTGTAGGATAATAATATGCCACACTCACAGATGGTGTTGAAGAAATCTTTGTGGAAGCAAATTTCCTAGGCCAAGGACAAACAACTTGTCCTGGAGGCAAGGAAAAGCTTTTTTAATGAGGCCCTCCAAATTTTATCAGGCAAGCTGTCAGATGCAAAGGCAATTGAGGAGTTGAAAGAGAAGGCAGGGGTGTATTTCAAGGAGTCACAGGCAAGGAAGGAAACCCAGGAGGTCAACAAGGGCCAGGCAGCAGGAGGAGTGGCAGGTCTGTGTTTAACATTGAATCCCTCACCTTCAGAAATGTTTAAACAGATTTCAGCAATTGATCTGCTGATGGTTGCAGTGGATCTAGTAATACCAGTGAGTCCAGTGTCCACAGTGGCTCTGCCATCCCCAGTGGCTCCAGTGTTCCCAGTGGGTCCCTCATCAAAACCTGGTAGAGTATTGATGTTAAGTCTGTCATCACTAGCAGAGCCAGTCCCAGCCTGACCCTGGCTGATTAAAAAAGCTAGTGAAGCACAGATTATCCAATGAGAATGGAGGAAATACTCTGCCCAAATTCCACCTCATAGTTCTCCCCCACCCAGCCAGTCTGAGTATCAATCTGTTGCCTCAGACAAAGACAACAAGAATGACTCAAATGATGACAACAATCATTCCAATGCTGAGGAATGTCAGTGGGGGGAGATCACACCATTAATGAGGTTAGGAAAGTACCTCATAACAGCACCTCCTTGCACAGGGGCATGGCCTGACCCCCCTTGCCAATACTATCAAAAGAAGGGGCTCTAATGTATCAAGACAAAGGGAGGAACCTCATGCAATGCCTGCTGGCTTGTCCTCAAGAAAACATGAAGTCTCACAAGGGATTACAAGGAAGAGGTCTGGAGAAACAAGGGCAAGCTCTTTCATCAATGAAAGAATCAAGGTTGTATTGGAAGAGATGAGGTCAGGGTTTGTGCTAGCTGAGGAGATGAGGTTTACAGAGATGGAGAAGATGCTCTGGTAGTACAATACAATGCTGCAAGTGCTCAACAAGCACATGGACATCATTGACATGAGTGTTGTGGCATGACATCTGACCTCGACAGGACAAAGCAAACTATTGAGGCTCATACTGGGCATCTCATGCAGAACAAAGTCAACATTGTTGTGCTCTAGGGCATGGTGAACAACCTTCAAAATCAGCTTCAAATCTCCTCTCCCCCTATCCAACCAGCCTCCAGCACCAGCAGCCTTCCACCTGCACCAGCTTCTACTCTGGCACCCATTGCTGAGGCAGAAGAGCCCAACTATGGCAAGGCTGCCCAGCCCAAGGAGGATGAGAGCAAGATAGACCATGCCACCACTGTAGCCACTGCTGTTGATCAGTTCACCTTTGCTAATGACTCTGCTCTCATCAGTGACCCTGTTGCTATTGTGACCAATTTCAGTATTCTTAGCAGGTCTGCTACCAAATCTGTTGACTGCACTGGGCCCACTGCCAGTGTCACTAACTTGGCCATTGCCACTGACTCTGTCACTCCCACTGGGCCTGCTGCCAGCATCACCAACTCCACCATTGCCACTGGACCAGCAGCCAGCAATGAATCCACTGTGCCCACTAGTGTTGAATCTGTTTTGGCCAGTCCCATTACTGCAATTGGGCAATTGATGGATGTGGGTATCCTAGGCCCAGCACCACCTCATGCTCCAGATGAGATTGTGCCATGATGTGGCCACAGCACCTCCTAAGCCACATGACCCCCCACCAAACATACACAGTCCTCCAGTCATCTAGCAGGTAAGAGAAAGGCCAATGAACATGCTGAGGAAGCAGTAGCCAAGAAGATGAAGGAAGCATGAAGAGGATGATGGCCACTGGACTTTCTTGACATTTTTTGGACTTTTTTGATACATTCTGGCCTTGTTATTACATTGTTATATTTTGTAATACCCAATGATAATGTATATACAATGTCTTGACTCAGATTTAAGTGCCCAACATGACAGATTTGTGGTTAGAGTAATGTTCTGACTAGCAATCAAAATCTTCATTAGCTTTGTGACCCTTCATCCAAGAGAGTAACAATGGCAATGTGGTCTACTGGTACTGTGTTGTTACTTTGTATCAATGTTATGTGGCAGCTGCAGGTTTGACTCCTATAACTGCCAATGTTAACCTCACTTGCAGTTTTGACCATGGTACTTCATTGACACTTTGTACTTTTACATCACATGTCTAATACTGCATTGTTACTGAACCAAATACAGCTGTCTGCTGTAATGGAATTGTGTTTGAAGCTTGTTAGCCTTCCATCCCCAGTGACCTCGGGGTTTGACCCCCAGTGTTTGCATTATTGATCATATTCCATGATACTTTTTCATCACATGTCTATGGTCTAGTGGAAATGGCTTTCAAACTTTGAAGTCTTCCATCAGTCTGATCAATGTATTATGTTGGTTGCAAGTTTGACTCCTGTAGCTGGCAATGTCCATGCAGATATGGTGTAAATTTTTAACAAACAATCATTTTCAATTGCATGTGTGTAACACCTCCTCTGGTGTAGTGGAATTCCCATTGAAGCTTTGAAGCTTTCCATACCAGCAGGTTTTGGGTTTTACCCCCTGTCCTTGCATTGTCTATCATGTTCTGTGCCAATTTTTTTTATTTTTGTTTGGCACCTGCAAAGTCTTTTTTTTGGAACCTTATTGGAGCTAATGAGCATTTCTGGAATAACAATATGCTACAAGTAGACAGGCTGCACCATTGGAAAGTCCTACCAGAAGTAGTGCTGAATATATCCATCAGGAGCAATGGAAAATAAAATCTGCTGGAATATGCAGTCCATCAATGACACTGGGCTGTTCAAGTGGATTTGTTGCTATTGGAGCTACTGAGCATTTTGCACCATTAGAAACTCCTACTGGAAGTAATGCCAGATATATCTGTCAGGAGCAATGGAAAATGAAATCTGCCAGAATATGCAGTCTGTCAATGATGCTAGGCTGTTTGAGCAGATTTGTTGCAAGTACTAGTTGTATATCCCTGGATGTAATGAGCTGCATCCTCTTTCAATCTCGCTGCTTGAGATCTCCTTTGTCTCTTTGAGATGATTGGTAGCAGGTCAGGTGATGCCTTGTGCTTCTGACATGTCAGTTGATGAGATGGTGTTTCCTTTGTTTCTGTTTCATGTGTGTCCTCTTCCTGGTTGAGAATTTCAAGAACAGATCTAGGAACTGCATAACAAGGAGACCCATCTGCTGGGCCATTGATTAAAGTTAATAGATTATTCTGTCCTCTTTGCTATAGCTGTTGTATAGTGAGATTGTTGACAATCTCAAGACTTATTTGGAGATCAAACATGGGTGCAGTGCCAGGTTTGCTGGATGGATCTGGCTCTACAGTGCTGGAATTGCTGGCCAGATTGCCTGACAGATCTGGTTGGCCTACAATGCCAGGTTTGCTAGATGGATTGGGTTGGCCTGCAATGCCAAGAGTGCCAGTGAGTTTGCCAGCCAGATCTGAGGAGCCTACCATGCCAGATTTTCTGGCTGGAGGATTTTCTGCCATATTACCACTGGATGACCCAACATGCTTTTGTTTCCTTTGATGTTCTCCTTTCCCTTGAGTTGCCTTACATGACACTGCAGCAGCAGCCCTCTTTTCATGGCCAGCACAAGTGCCATACTCAGCAGGAACCCTGTCCTTATTCTTGTTGATATAAACCTTCCACCAGAAGGTATCACTGGATCCATGTTCTTCCTGACACTCTTCACAGAACTTCAGAAGGTGCAACAGCTCTGACCAACCAAGATTGTGGGGATCCTTGAAACCCAGTGATTCAGGAAGATATCTTGAATTGATGAATTTGGTACAATTCAACTGCACAGCATTGTATGGAGCTGATTTGTAATGGAAGCCTGAGGCAATTTCTGAGAATTTTTTGGTAAGAAAGATTCAAAGAACCAGGACAATCAATTTACTATAATGACTGTTTAAGTAGTCTCAAACAAGCATTTCCAATTCTGGCTGGGTTTGGACCATGTTGCTTGGTGGAGGTGGTAGTATTGGGAAACCATCACTGTCTTGCTCAAGAGCAAGATCAGGATAGGCCAGGAGAGCAGATATGTAGTCCACCATCTTCTGTTTGAAGTCACCTACAAAGTCAGGAAACATATTTTCAAATGAATACTGGTTGGTCTGTGTCTGTCACAACCCACTCCCTAGATCCCTGACCTCATTCCCAGCCCACTCACTTTCCCAGAGTCCCCCCCCCCCAATGCTCCATCAAACCCCCCCAACCATTGTACACCCTCCATGCCCACTCTGGGTAACTCTAATGCTTCTCCAGCAAACCCCAATGGCCCCCAGGCCCATGCCGACACCTTCTCCACAGCCATTGACACTTCCCCTAACTGTCCTGAGTCCCAAGAACCCTCCTCCACCATTTCTGACTCTGTCATACATCACCAGCTCATCACCCTGGCTCACCTGACCTACTCTGGAGTACCACAACAACCTTGGGACAACCTGTATTCTTAGCTGATCCCATCAGAATATCACCGTAGCCTGCTCCCTGATCACAACTGACACATGTTGACCCTGTATAGCTCTGCCAAGCCCCACTGCCACACCTGCTGTCCCCTGGAGCTCTCCAGTAGTCAGTATATAAGTCATAGAGTAGCTCCTCATACTCTAGTCTTGATATTGCTTAATGTTACCTATGGTTTGATTGTCTCCATCTCATGTTCATGTTCCATGTTACATTCTCTCTTATCTCCATCTCCTGGTCTTATCTCAGTCTTCCAGTCTTGTTTTGTCTCTATCTCTATTATCATTCTTGTTATTGTTTTGTATCTCCACTTGAATCTATTGTTGTTCTCATCTCAATCTTGTCTCAACTCTGTCTTGTCTCATTTGACTCCATTCCCATTATTGTGTCCAAGTTCTCTCAACCTTAATGCTCTTACAAACTCCATGCTTATAATTATGACTCCTGAACATTTGTTAAACCAACTCCAAACCTTGCTATTTGCTCAGCCCCAAAATCCATCAACTCCCATTGATTCCCCATCAAGCTCTGGCTCTGCTCCCATCACCCACATAGCCTCTGCTTACTCTGCACCTACAATATTTGCTTCTGGACTTGTACCTGATGCCCCATCAAGTCTGCCCCTTCCCCCACAACTCATCCTAGACTCCTCCAGACCACCCTGGACTTGTTCAGATCACTCCCCATTGCTTATCCTCTCAAGTCCCCCACATTTAGGACCTCTCCAAGTGCTCAGTTATTAGTGCAGGGAATCACATCTGCCTAGTAAGGATTTGCCCAGTGTAGCTGAGCCCCCATGGTCAGTAGAACCTGACAGTGTCAAGTGAGACATATTGTCATGTCTACAAGTACAACATGGCTAAAAAAATTAAATTTGGCATAACATGCACCTACACCCTAAGAGTCATGCCTTCTTCAGCAATCTATCCTACAACAGTCCAGCTCAACATGCCCATCTCCTTAAAACAAAGGATGTCTGCATCATCAAACTGTTTCAAACCATATTTGTCTGCCTTTCTAAAAAAACATCAGAACAGATCATGGGACAGAGAGCAGATACCAGACACCAGAGCAGATGGGAGACTGACAGCTCTACATTGGACAGAAGTGAGGATCAGACAGTGGGTACCAGATAGCAGATAGCCAGTGGGTTGAGGAGCAATCTGATGACTTTGGAACAAAAAAAAAAGACTACTCACTTGTGCTGGATATATGGCAGATCTCCTTTCTTGCTCCACTGAGCAGCTGTCCTCTGTAAGTGGTTTTCCTCCTCTGGACTTAGCCAATTCATAACATTTTTCACAGCCATATTGTACTGTGAAAATGCCTCTAGTTGTGAGCTGTCAAGATCCTCAACACCCAGCAAGTTTTTTATCTCCTGATTGATTTCCTTTGACATTGTTTGCCATAGCACATCCCTACAGAAATTTTCATGAGTGCCCTTGGATCCTTATGTTGGTTATATGGTCTCTGGGAATTTTTAATGTAGTTTCCAACTTTCTACTGGAAGGCATTAGAAATCTGGATTTAGCAAATGTGAATGGGGACTCATCTTGATTTTCTCTGCCCACTCTTCCCCAGTTTCTGTTGCTGTTCCCTTACTGGCCCAGTAGTTGAAAATATCAGTGAAGATTTTATCTTTTAAGATGGTGGTTCTAGCCTGACAATTTGGCTCTCACCAGTACATTTCCTTATATGGTTCAAAAATTGCCCTCTCATCTGCAGTGAAGAGTGGTTCTGTTCATCTTTTTCTCATAGAAAATATTAGTTCTGATGCCTGGTGGACATTGGGTATGGGCTTATGGGACAAGGACATTTTGTAGGCCCATTTGTTAAATTCAATTTTTGTCAAACACTGAATCACATGATCTTTCACCCACATAAAAAACTTTCAGAGAATGCACTGGAGCCAGCATCTGCCCACCAGAGCAGATGAAGGCCAGCTGAGAAGGTCTGTCTCTCTCTGTGTCAAAAGACTGTCTGTCTCTTCATTGAATTGTCTTGCACCAATTGAAGAATGTTCATAGATGGCCTACCAGATCAGATGATCTACTGGATCAGATGTCTGTTCAGCAGACCAGACATTGGCCAGTGGTCCACAAGTTCCACCAATTCAATCAAATTGTCTTGTACCAGTCTTGCTAATTTTTTCCTCACCTACTAAGGGGCACATAGATTTCAGATAACCTTCAAGAACTACACCAGCTGTGATGAAATCTGATTTGTTGCTAATGTCACCAACACCAATGAATATCAGTTTTTCTATTGTCCCTTCTATTGTCTATCTTGGCAGACAGTCTGATGGTGGCTTTCCTACTTGAGCCTGGTGCATATCACTTGAGGAAAACTTTCACAACAAAATTTTCTTTAAGAATACCTAATGTTGTGGAAAGATTGCTGATATTGATCATCATCTGCTGTGACATCTGCACCTCTTCACATCAACCAATCATCTTGTATGGGGCTCATACCAATTTTCCTTTCCCATCTTGTGTGTGCTGCTACATATATTCCAAAAAATCTCCTGCTGGCAGGCACACTCTTCAACACCTCATTTGCACCATGAATTTGAATGCTATGATGAAGTGCCAGCAGTGCAAGTGACCAAAACCTACAGTTCTTAGGCAAAGATATCTTATGCCTGCTGAAGAAAAAACAAGAGTCATCTAGAACTCTAGAGGGTTACCTATACTGGTGAAAGAATGAGTGCCCATTGGTCCAACTTGAGTTGTCACTTCTGCTGTGCCATTCCCAGCCACCAATGATGACCATAATTTTTTTGGGAATGCTACAATGGTAGATAATATATATCCTATCCCCATAAAGCATGGCAAGGTAAATTTTTATGGAAAAATTGTGCAACATATTATTGTTCATATCTTATAGACACAGGCAGACTATCTCAATGACTTCATCAACTATGTTCCCCAGTTGCTCAATGGTTTACTCAGTCATGAATCCATTAGTGATATTAGCCATTGTCATGCATGTCCTAAAAAGCATCTTGCATGATGGTGATGCCATGATTGCATGGCAAGACTTCTTTGTCATAGGTGTTTATGCCAAACCTGCCAGTCCAACCCACTTCACCAACCAGAAATATGGAATGGCAAATACTTCCAGCCCATAAACCTATCTGATGCAGGTGGCCATCTCTATGTTCCCTACCATGCAATTCACAATTGCCATCCAGAGTATGTCAACGTTGTCATAGTGTTATCAGGCATGCTGAAATTACTAATACAGGTCATGATGAACCAATTGATATCAATGTAGAAACAGGGATCAATAGCAACATGTTTCTGGCACTGGATCCACCAGTGGAAATGCAGTTTTTATCAAGTAATCCATCCCTCAAAATGCAGTTTTCAGCAGTGGATCTGTCCCACAGGGTGGCGGATCTACTGTCTGATCCATTGCTGCAGCAGGAGCAATGGTTTTTGTCAGTGGATTCCATGGATCTGGGGTCAAATCCATCAAATGTCTCCAGCCTACCTCACACACCAAAATTCTGGCTAGAATTCAGATACTAGAGGAGGAGCAACAGGAACTAGAGGACAATGACACCATGGAAGATGGAGAACTGCCATTGGAACAAGTACCAATGGAAGATGTTTCTTCACATGAACCACAAGAAATGGAGGAAAATTGTACTGCTCAGGTTGATGGACTTCCTCCCTCTGCAACCACTTCTGGTTTCAATCTGCCATCTGCATATGGGTGCCATATTGAGAGAAATTGATTGCTTTAAACACCCAATTGCATGCATTCTACACACAGCTGGTGTGCACTACATCAGTGCTATTGCATGTAAGTATTCTGGCCAAGATGTCTGGGTTGAGGATGTCATTTACTCCCAGCTGATTCCCAGCACATTTGATTGGACAAGAACATATTTTACAACAGCCATTCTGGACAATTTTCATCTGACTAATTTAGAGTGCAAAGCCTCTGCTTATCAGCATTGGCAGAAACTTGTGAGGATTATTTTATCAATTGCTTCTTCAGGTGAAGTAGATAACCTCTATTGTGAATTACAACAACTTTTGCATTCATGGCACTGGTTAAAAAATTGAAATGGGCAGGTTTTGGACATGATGAGACAAAAGAACCAATGGCACCAGAGCATGGTGAGCTTGCAATATTCTGTCCCACTTGCCCTCAATCAGGAGTGAATATTCCATCAAACTGGGAAGAAGATCCATTTCAGTGGAAGTCCAATTGCTCATTGATGATAGATGGAAACTTTAAGGCAAATCATGTCTGTTATCATAATCCTGCTCAGGATGTATGCTATTCCAAAGGAGGTGGAATGATGCCCAGGAGGGATAAACTTGATAACTATCTTAAGTTTGAAAAGAATAGACTGACAGTGAATTTTTCCTCAGATTGCTAACATGTGCCATTATTGATTGACTATTAATTAATGTTTGCATCCAAATTGCCCCCATCCACTGTCCAATATCCACAGTCCACTGTCCACTATTAACCTCCACTCCAGCTGTCTGGTGGGTCCATTGCCAGGGAGCTCCTTGTGAAAACACATTTAAGGCCATCAAAAAGGCACTTCTATTGAACAAATCATGCAACATTACTGGAGTTGTTGCAACAGCATGCACCTGCCATGGCTGCTTTGCTCCCAACAGCATAACAAACTTGATCCATGATGAAGGCCAAGTGTATACAGACTTTTCAATCACACATGCACTGAAGACAACCAACATGGAATCTATTAAGCATCTCTTGCTGGTATATGACATAGCATGCCAGTAGTGTGTCAAGTTTTTCAAACAATTAGCAGAGGTGGGGGAAGTTTTACCAGATAATCTACTGGTTAACTATGCAATTGGCCTCCTTCATGTCCATGGCCACAAAGAAAATTGCTTTTTCTGCTTTGCCCCATTATTTATTCCAGGAGTTAGCCACATTGCTGGGGAGATAATCATAAGTCTTTGGTCTACTCTCAATGAACTTTCACAGATGGCACAAACTGCTACTCTTGCACATCAGGCAGAAATTCTTGACAATGATGTGCTCCTATGCTGCCTAGTGCCATGCAAGAAACCTAAAAAGAGGACCTAACAGTGGTCACTAGATAGGGTAGCTGGCAGTAGGAAGTTAATAAGTGAGGGCAAGTCAGTAACAGTCCCAGAGAACAAGAGTGAATGGGGTGTGAAGTGGAAGAGTGCAAAGAGTTGCTAACGCTAGCCTAAGTCAGGAGGTAGTAAGGAAGAGTTGCTAGTAAAAGAAAGAGTCACTAAGGAAGAGCGAACTAAGCAGTATGAGGGGAGTTGGGAAGAGAAATAGGAGAGTGACAATAAAGAGACAGAAAGGGGGACAAACATAAACTAGTTGCTAGCCATAGTCACTAGCATCACTGAGTTGAAATAATGCTAAGGGCACCTGCAGTTGGTACCACACAAAGTCAAAGTCAAAGTCAGCAAGACTGTTGCTAAGTCATTGTCAATAGTGGGCAAAAGAGCAAAGTGAAATCTTAAGCTGGTAAGCTTAGAGAGAGAGGGGAATGGTACTCTGTTTGTTGTCCCTGGCCTCTATGTACAGGCAGTATTTATATTGTTCATAAGTGTAGTATAAGAAAGGAGATAATGGTTGCCACCTGCAACAGTATCTGCCAAGATGCTTATGATACATACAAGGTGTCAATCTGGTAACCAAATAAAAGTTAAGCAAAGTCAATGTGATGTGTAAAGGTAATAAATCACAAGAAAAGAGCATGTCCAATGTCAATATCTGAAGTGTAGACACCATTCAAGTATGTTTGTAAGCTCAACAAGAAATATGATAAGTAAGAAATCACATGACTGTCAATATGTCCCTTTTTGGGGGAAGGTGGTGTTGTTGCCAGGAAAGTTGCTAGTGACCATTGCTCAGAAAGGTCTTTGCCTTGTTGTTTTAGACCTAAATCCAGCCTCCTTGTAATATGGCTTGTAATTGATAAGTCTTGTGCTAAAATCCCATGCCAAGGCTCTGTCATTCCAGACCTTGAAAGTAGGCCTCACATGCTGGGTGTCATGACTTGTGCCATTTCAAGATAATCTTATCAACAATCATATGTGTGACTCCAACTAGAAGAAGTTACTTGATATGGTTCCTTCCCTATGCCAAAAATACTTGACAGCCATTGAGATGAGGGAGGCTGCTGTTCATTATTTTGCTGAATAGTCTACAGAAATCTCAGCAGAACTGATATCAAGCTGGGAGGCTGAGATCACCATTGCTGAAAGTCTGAGGGACCAAGACAAAAAGGCAATGGACATTCTTAAGGCTTGGACCATAGGCCTCCAAGCAAGATATGGTGATAATCTGGCAGACACTGGATTAGAAGCCAGGGGCCAGATGCCAGATACTGATACATTCTAGATCCAACTTGCACTTGATATTGAAGAATGGCAGTAAGTCAAACCCAGATGGTTTCACCACTGTTACACTAAGTGTTATATCAGGATTGCATTACAAGACCATGTCTGTTGGATGAGTCAGCAGGCATGGGAGGATGAGTGACAAAAGGTTGAAGCAGACAGAGAATTGTTAAGGGTTCAACTGAATGAGGACTACACCACTTGAGGTGGATGAGATTCCTGATGCATTTAATGAAGAAATGTCAGATCACAATGAAACATCACCATATCTGGCAGCAAACCCACTAGCCAGACCAGATCTGCTGTTGGAACTGGATTCTGCTGCACCAGAAGACTTTGAAATATCCTTGCCATCAACAATTGCTGGTGATTGTTCAGAACTGTCCAGTCTTGAAAGGCAATTGCATTTGCTCCAAATTGAAAGGCATATTCAAGCACTCCAAGAGCTCATTGCTGAAAAATCTTTCATGTATTCTCATGTTGTCCAGGTTGCTCCAAGAAAAAGTGTCAAAACCTGAGCCAGGGCATCAATTGACAAGATTCAGACAGCCATTTCCAACAAAGCCAGGGCCTATGGAAAATGTCACAGTGCTCTTATGCAATTAGGCATAGATTCTGCATTTGACAAAAAATATTGCATTCTGCGGAAAGCAGATCTTGTAGCAAGCACAGCTATACATGATCCAAATAGTCCTGGATCATTAAGAATAAAGGTTTCTTGGATATGGCAAGCTAATCTAGATATAGAAGATGACCCTGAAACTCTCTGTGAATGTAAGTTGCCTTCTGCTCAGATATCCATCTATCATTCTCAATCTGCCTGCTGATTCTGTTCATTCACCATATCTGTTCATTTGTTGTCAATGCATTGGCCCACTTTCCTCTTTGATTTGCTGGTATCAAATTCATAACCAATCTCACCAGTCCATTGGGTGCACTACCTCTGCACAAGAGCACAACAAAACAGATGGACAGAAGAATGTCAGCTTGTGACCAGTGAAATGGAATGGATTGTTTGCTATTTCCTTAAGGAGGCAGAAATCTGGTCCAAGAGGGGCATGTTAGCTAAGGAAAAAGGAGCCATTGCTGACAAAAAGGTGACCATATGGCATGAACTGAGTTCCTTGGCAACTGATAAGTTCAGAAGGGTATACAATGATTTTACACCTCCTCAAAGAGCAACAACACCTTTGTAATGGAGAGTGTAATGGAATGAACAAATGGCTGATTATGCCATATATACTGGATTTGCCATGCACATCCCATCCACCATGCCAGATTCGCTATGCACATCATATCTGCCATGCCAACTGGAACTGTAAGAGTGATCTCCAGAGTGATGGATCAGAGTCATGCAGCTGACAGAGGGGAATCTGAAGTATATTAGCAGAGTAAACAATGGTTCAATTAGTAACTAATCACCTAGCAGAGGGGAATCTGAAGAGAACAAGTCCAAGGATCCCTACTGCTCAGCATAGTGCATTAGTGGACAGTGGAGGCATGAGAACTACTATACAGCATGCTAGAGCTAATCCTAACTCTAGAACAATGATTGATGAGGTAATATAGACAACTCTGCAGTTCTCTGAAGATCTCTGGGGTTCTGGAATGAGCACCAGAGACATCAAACAAACTGCAGAGGTGCTGGAACAGGTCACAGAGGTCAGAAATGGAAGTCCCCTGACATCACCCCCCCTCTAGCATGCAGCGTCTTGATGCATGGGATCAAAGAAGTTTCTGATTGCTTGGTCTCTCTGTAAGATAGGGTAGATCCCTTAGATGGTGCACAGAGCATTTGAGTGTCTCTTGTGGAACTCCATGATAAGTCTGGGGGTGTGGACATTCTCCTGTAGTTCCCAGGAGATATCCTTGATTCTGTAGCCCTTCCACTTCACCTTGTATTGTAGTTGTCTCCAGAATAAATGGCTATCCAATATTTCCTCCACCTCATACTCCTCATTGTTGTTGATCACCACTGGGAGTGGTGGGCATAGTAGGCATCACCCCAGAATAAGATCCTTCAGGGCTAGAGTCAGTTTAACTACATTGAACACCAGATGGAGCTGACACATCCCTGTGGGGAGCTGGAGTCAATAGGCTAGGGGCCCTACCTGTTGTTCCACCACAAAAGGTCCTAGCTGAAGATGCAATAGCTTTTTTGAGGGCTGGGTAATTGCAATGTTGGAGGCATCTAGATAGACTCAATCTCTAGGCTGGTATCTGTGCTCTGGGGTCCTCCCACAGTTGTAGTAATGCACCATGTTGTCCTTTGCCTTTGCTAGTGCTGCTCGAGCCTCCTCCTGTGACCTCCTCATCCAGTCCACAAACTTGTTCACTACCTCATTCTCCAAAGATCAGGCCTGGGGTTCAAAGCCTATGCATGGGTGCTGTCCAGTGTCAAGGAAGAATGGGGAGAACTGGGTGGATGTGTGAACATGGTTATTGTACTGAAACTCAGCATCAGGGAGGAGTTCATCCCAGTCATCCTAGCATTTGTTGCAGAAAAAGCAGAGATACTGCTCCAACTCCTGGTTCACATGCTCAGTCTGGCTGTTGGACTGCAAGTGGTAAGCAGTAGAGGTATGAAGCTTCACTCCAAGCAATCAGTAGAGCTCCCTGGTGTACTCCACCACAAATTATGGCCCCCAGTCAGAGACATAAGCATTGGAGAGGCCGTGGAGTTTCCAGACATTTCTCTAGTATAGGTTTGCAGCACCAATAGTGGAGCAGGTGGTGTGAGTTGGAACAAAGTGCACTTGCTTGCCAAATGAGTCCACCACCACTATGATTGCATCATAACCATGGGCATTGGGGAGTTCCACAATGAAGTCCACAGATGCCATGCTCCATTGTTCCACTGGCACAGGTAATGGATGCAGCTGTCTGGAAAGGAGGCAATGTTGGGGCTTGGTTCAGAGGCTTAGATTGCATGTACTAGTGTAGGATCCAATATACTGGGACATCTGGGGTGACCAGTAATTCTGCAATACCAGCTCTAGCATTTTCCAACATCCAGGGTGCCCTGCAATGCAGGAGTCATGGTGTTGCTCCATGATCCTCTGCCAGAGCTCCAGAACATTGGGCACATAGATATGATCCCTAAAGGTCAGGATTCCATCCTGGAGGGCCCATTTGTCTGCATGGACTGACTCAGTGATACGATGTTGTCACACCATTGGAAACATAATAAACACCAGAAGTCAAAACAAACATTTATTAAGGCTGAAAACTGTAAGCCTCCTGGTAAAACAAGTCCCAGCAACATTATCCCTACAAATACACCAGAAGAAAGACAGAACAGGATAGGACAAGGACTATACTAGACTATACACTCAATAATAGTCCAATCACTGTAATGGGAGGGGAAGCATGGGACTGGCAAAAGCACCTGAGTGGCATCAATTCTGGCAAGATCTAGATCTGATCTAAGAATAACCAGATTGGAATGTTAACTGAAAGGAGGTAAAGGGGGAATGAATGGAGAAAGAATGGAATGAAGGGAAGGGAAAGGAAGATGAATGAATAAATGAGAAAGAATGGAATGAAGGGAAGGGAAAGGAAGATGAATGGAAGAATATGAAATGAATGGAATGAAGGGAAGGGAAAGGAAGATGAAAGGAAGAACCTGAAAGGGGAAGAATATGAAAGGAATAAAGGAAGATGAATGGAATGAATGGGAGGGGACAGATGAATGGAAGAACCTGAATGGGAAAGGACCTGAATGGGGAAGAATATGAATGGAAGAAATACAAAGGAGGGAGAGATAAATGGGGCAAATGGAAGCTAAGAATGCAAAGGAGGAATGATGGAACCAGGAACTGGCCTGTGGCACTGAAACAGGCATGCCAAAAGGGGGAATTAGAATAACAGTTATGAATAAGGGGCTGGAAAGTATGGAACCAAAAGTCACATGTAGGGGGTGGTCTGTGCACTGTAGAAAGAGGTATAAATAGCCCAAGTAGAGTAGCAAATGGACAGGCAATTAATAGGCAAAGGCTTGGTGGTTCCCAGGGAGTGAATCACTTAGGCTGGAGTTTGTTGAGACCCCTCTGCATTCAGAATAGAAATATTTTGGAAGTAAACCCCTTCAACTTCAAGCATTCATCAAGACATCAGTGTGGAATTGGAGTAGACTGCCTAAGTCTTCAAGAAAGCCCCAGAACTATCAGTATTACTCTAACCCAGTACTACATCAGCACTGATGGTATGCCCTGACTTCAGCACCTAAGCTGCCTGTGCCACAAGTTTCTCCTGTTGACCATCCTAATTGCCCCACCAGATGTCCTGGAGAATGTCCATCTCTGCTCCATTGATGGCTAGACCCTCCATGGCCCAGATCACAAACAGTTCTTAGTGAAGGAGCATGATGTTGCTGTTATTCTCTCCTCCCATGCTATGGTCCACTCTTCAGGACAGGGCATCTGGTTTCTCCATGCTCCAGCCAGGCTTGTAGTGCAGTGAGAAGTCAAAGTTGGCAAGGTAGAAGGACCACCAGGCCTGTTAGTGGTTGAGCTCCTTGGCTATCCAGAAGTATTTGAGGTTTTTATGATCCATCCAGATCTTGAACTTGTGCTATGCACCTTCCAGAAAGTGCCACCATTCCTTGAATGACCAGATGATAGCCAGCATCTCCTTGTCATAGATCTAATAGTTCTGCTCCACCAGGTTTAGGCTCTTGGAGTAGAAGGCCACTGGATGCCACTTCCCATCCTCTAGGGATTGCTGCAACAGGACTGCCCCTGTAGTGAAGTTGGAGCTGTCAGCTTTCACCCAGAAGGGGGAGTTGTCATCTGGAAAGAGGAGGACAGGCCCAGAGGTGATGGCATGCTTGAGGGCATTAAAGGCTGCCTGCTCCAGAGGTCCCCAACTCCACACAACATCCTTCCCAGTGAGGTTAAACAGCAGGTGAGTGTAATGCAAGAAGTCCTGAATGAATCTCCAATAGAAGTTTGTAAAGCCAAGGAACACCTATACCTCCTTCTTGTTCTTGGGCTCCAGCCACTCTGCCACACCTGCCACCTTCACCAGATCTATCTCCATGGCTCTGTGCAAGATGATCAGACCAAGATACTTGATTTGGGTCTGCTCGAACTCACACTTTTCTGGTTTGAGGTAGAGTTGGTGCTGGTAGAGGTGCTCCAGAATAAGGTGAGTGATCCAACAGTGTTCTTCCAGCATCTTGGTGTAGATGAGAATGTTGTTGAGGTATACGCATACTATGCCATCTGCAATGAGGTTCCAGAATTTATCATTCATCATTGTCTAGAAAGTGGCAGGGCTGTTGGTGAGTCTGAAGAACATCACAAGCAGTTCAAACAATTTCTGGTTGGTCTGGAAGGCAGCCTTCCACTCATCTCCTTCCTGGATGCGCACATTGTTATAACTCCACCAGATGTTCAGTTTAGCAAAGTATCACACACCCTCGAGGTTGTTGATAAGCTTAGAGATGAGAAGGAGGGGGTAATGATTCTTCATTATCATGGTGTTGAGAACCCAATAATCCTGGACCAATCAGAGTGAGCCATCCTTCTTCTTAATGAAGAAGACCAGAGAAGCCATCAGAGACTTGGAAGGATGAATGCAACTAGAGTTCAGGTTCTTCTAAAGGAAGGTGTTGAGTTTGTCCTATTCTCTTGGTGCTAGCAGGTAAACCTTATAGCTGGAGGGTGTGGAGTCTGGCAGAAATTCAATAGCATGGTCCCACTTCTTGCACTCTGCAAGCATGTCAAATGAGGCCTTGGAGAACACATCCTCAAATGCATGGAGGTAGGGGGGCATAACATCTTGGAACTTCTGGGCCATAGCATTGGTGGCAAATGCCTGGGCCAGCCTCTGGGATGTGGTCTGGCTAGCCTGGATCTCTGCAACTGAGGTAGTGGGTGTACAGTGGTAGCATAGATCCAGTCCCCCACTTCTACTGCCTTGTCTAGAAACTCTGGCTTGTGTGCACCACCAAACTCCTCTCCATGTTTCTCTTCTGGGGCTCTGCCACTGCTCTGGTCATCCTTATAGAGGGCCTCTCTACAAGAGAATGCCAGAGGTGGGGGATCCAGGAGGTCCAGATCTGCAATGAGGAGAGGGCCAGTGTAACATGCGCAGATGGCTGTGTGTTCCTGGACTCAAGCCTAGTGTTCTTCCCTGTCCTCAGCAGTGCAGGTGGAGCACTTTCAAGAGCACCTGCTTATAGTTACTTCCCCCTTGGTCCAATCCACCTCAGAGTTGTGCTCGCAGAGCCACATGAAACCAAGGATCATGTTCTGTCTACCCAAGCTGAGCTGATAGCACCAGCTTTGATTGGTGTTCCGTCAATGTTGTAGATCAGAATTGGCTTGGGGAGAGGCTGTATGGTCAGGCCATGGCTTTTGACAAACTCTGAGTCCAAGAACAGTCCTGTCGCTCCACTATTCAGCAGAGCCATGACTCTGTGGGCTTGCTGAGTATCTGCAGTCTTGATCTCTACATCAAGGTGCAGGGAGTTGGTAGATGGGCTGGAAGCCATCATGTACTGTTGGAGCATTTGGCATGCCCAGGTGGAGGCATGTTGGCAGATCCTTGGAGGTGTCAGGAAGCTCAGCAAGGGCTCCAGAGTTGGTATTTGTACATCTGGAGGAGAGCGTTAAGGTTCTTCTGTCTCAGAATGAAGAGCATTCGAAAAAGCAATTTCATTTTCTATTAACAGACCTGAGAACCTGTTAGCACCTAGTGATAGAGGCATACACCTCATCCATCACTTTTCTAAAAATCCTCCACCAACTCTGGGGGTGCCACACACTTGCTGGTCTTCTCTAGAGTCAACTCCAGAGTGGGCATGTCTGGCAACAGAGCTCTGGCAGCATCCTTCATGGCTAGCAGCTGCAGGAGGAGTTCCTCCTGTTCTGCTGTGGAAAGGTAATGCACCTCCAGGCCCAGGGGACAATGCCATGCAAAGTGCCCAGGCTTCTGGCATCTCTGACACAACAGCAGTGTGGTGCAGAGCTGCCTGGCCATGTCTACATCCATGGAGATGCCCAGCAGCAGAGGGTGCAGCATGGGGGTGGCCAGAGTAAGGGCGGGCATTTAGCAAGCAGGTACAGAGTAGTGGAGGTTGGTGATTGGAGTGGGGCACATCACAGAATGTGGATGGCAGAGCTTCCTGTGAATCTCCATGAGTTGCCACTAGTCCCATGCCACCTTATACCACAACACAATCTTTTCATTGTTTGGGTGACCCTCTGCAAGATTATCAATATGTTCCACCAATGCAGGGTGCAGGCTGTCCTGGAAGGTGAGGCATAGTTGAAGGCCATCAGGGTTGATGGCTTGCTTGACCAGAGCTCAGAACAAGTCAATGTACTCATCCAGCATACATTTTCCTTGTCTGTATTGCTCCTGGTCCTGTAGTGTCAATGCCATGGTCTTGGCAGGGTCCAGTGGGAAGAACTCAATGCAGAAGTCCTTCTTAAAGGTGGCCCAGTCCAGAAAACTCCCAACACCTCTAGGGTGATGGAAGACTCATAACACATAGGTGGAGGCACATCTCATCTTCATGTACAACAGTACCCAGGCTATTTTCAACACAATGGAATCAAAGGCATCCCTACTGAGGTGGATGTAAATGAGGTAGGATTGAAGGAATCATTCCCCACCAGAGCAGGCACCATTGTACACATCTGGTAGCATGGGGCATGGGATCTGTGGTCATAGGGTCACTGGAGCTGTGGAGGCAGGTGCTGACACAGTTGGGGCTGGTTGGGAGATTAGTAGAGAGTTGGAGGTGGACAAGGAAAACCATCCTGGAGGCCATCTAGCTAAGCTTACTCCATGTGATAAACAGGCTGTTGTTCAACAAATCTCAACTGGGAGACTTGATACAGCTGTTCAGGTCACTAATTTTATCAACAACATCATTTCCAACCCTGTCTCTCCTCAAACTGTCCAGAATGTGCTGAAGAAGGAGAAGTATTGATCTGCTACAAAGAGCAAAGTTCCTATGCTCAAAGCTAGACATCAGCAACTACAACTTAAATGGGCTCAAGAGCATCAGAACTGGACTGTGGAGGACTGGAAAAGAGTGTTGTGGACTGATGAGACAAAGATTAACAGGATTGGGTCAGATCAAAAGCAGTATGTGTGGAAGCTAATGGGCTCAAGAGCATCAAAACTGGACTGTGGAGGACTGGAAAAGAGTGTTGTGGATCAATGAGACAAAAATTAACAGGATTGGGTCAGATGGAAAGCAGTATGTGTGGAAGCTCAAAGGAGAAGGCATTTCAAACCAAACTACTACACCTACTGTGAAACATGGAGGAGGGACTAATCTCATGGCATGGGGCTGTATAGGTTGGAATTGGGTAGGAAAGCTGGTAGAGGTGGTGGGGATCATGAATGCAGAGCAGTGCTGTGAAATTTTGGAGGATGGAGCAAAGGAGAGCATTCAAAAGTTGGAGATGGAGGAGGGTGCCTGCTACTTTAAACAGGACAATGACCCCAAACAAAATTCCAAGAGAGCTAACAAGTGGTTTGAAGACAACAACTTTGATGTCCTCTGGTGGCCAGCCCAATTCCCTGATCTTGACCCTATTGAACACCTCTGGGAGTACCCTCAAGGAGCAGCTTAGGCAGTATGAAACACCTCATGGTGTGCATGAATTGTGGGAGAGGGTTGCAAAGGAGTGGGATGGAATACCAGCAGAAGTATGCCAAAGACTGATAAAAAGCATGCCTAGAAGGATTCAAGCAGTTATCAAGGCAAATGGAGGATATACAAAGTACTAAATACCAAAATTAGAGATGCTCGACAAACTGTCCTAATGAGTGAATATTTTAAAATGGCCATTACTCCATCAGTTTTGACTTGAATTACATAAGCTAAGATGCAATTTGTAGCTGCAATGCCATAGTATTTTACATGATTTAACCAGAATTTGAGATACTTCCAATCCTTCATGCCAATGTCATCTTTCAAAAAGTATAAAACATTGGGACAGTTTTTTGAGCCACTGTATCTGATATCTGGGCCAGAACTATATTCTCCTATATCTGGGTATAGCAGCATTAAACAACATTAAACATAATGTTCTGGACCTCATCATGTGTCCGAGCTGTTGGTACCCTCTGGCAGACAGAGATGACATCCCTCAAGGAGTCCAGGAGTTCTTTAAGGCATGGACAGTTCCACTCATCCAGATCAAGTTGTACATTGGTATGGCTGTGATTGGTGGAACTATATAGGTATTGAGACTGAGCACCTAAATGATGAGACTGCCAAGAGTTATCTCCTCATCCATCAAAATGCAACTTGCAATGAAGAATTGTCAAGCCAAAGCAGTGTCCACTGGAAAGCCCTCTTGGCTCTAGACAGGTTCCAATCAGCAGCTGGACCAAAATTTCTGTTGACAGCAAATGACCTAATCTGCCGATTTTCAAGTCCATCCACTGGACCCAGCTCTGCTCACCTCTCCAGTGCCAATTCTATTGTGCCATCACACTTAGAAGAACTCACTGGTATTGACTCAATCACCAATTCCATGAGTAGCAATGGTGCAATACCATCTGACTGTACCTCTCCAACCTCTGTGCCTGACACTCAATCACCTGCATGGCCTCCATCAATGCTTGACTTGACAAGGCTATTGATCCTTCCAATCCATGCCATCCATGCCACCACCTCTTCCTTAAAAGTAGGAAGAATCCTGGCCTCATCTATCATCCTAAAAAAAAATCATCCTCTATTCAAGCACAAGCACAGCCTCAATCACTTTCCCATCCCATTTCCCTTGTTTGGCAGAGCTTCTTCTCACTGGCACACAATGATGAAGAACAGATGGATGTTGAGAATCCATTGTTTGATGATCCAGACCTCAGGGGTATGACTTTTGAGCCATACCAGTTCAACAACATTCCACCTCTGTTTCATGCTGAGGAAAGTGGATCAGATGAGGAACACCTCCCACAACTCTTCATTGCATCAAACAATGGGTCAGACAGTGGAGGGGTGCTGGATGACAGTGAGCTTCCTCCTCTGTTTATGGCAACAGATGATGAGTCTGACAATGGTAACAGAGCTGACAGTGGAGGTGAACTGAATGACAGTGGGCTTCCTCCTCTGTTTATGGTGACAGATGACAAGTCTGACAAGGAGGTGATATCTGACAATGGCAATGTACTGAGGGATGATAGTCTTCCTCCTCTTTTCATTGCATCAGATGCCAAATCTTACAACAGAACTTCAATTGCCAGATCTGGAGATAATGTATTGGCAAATATAATGTACATCCACATAGCAGACTGACCTGCCAGAGAGATCCCCCCCCTCATCATTCTACCAGGACTATCACCAATTTCTGCAATGAATAGTGATTCTGCACCATCTCTATTCATTCTAGATCACAATTCACATCTGTCAGACAGCAACTTTGCAATGATACTGAACATGGACCAGCCCACTTGACTCCACTGGATGATGAAAGTTCATCTGGTACTCCCCCTATTCCTCAGGGGAATGATGTGGAGGAGTGGAAAAGATATGATGAAAGAGCAACACCATGTGAGGACAAGAGACACATTGAAATGCTGTACCAGAAACATGAGGCAATCTCCATCATTTACCTGGCAGACTTAATTGTTTCTGACAGAACAAGCTTTCTAGCAAGCAAGAGATCATGGCAGATGTAGGCCTGTTGGCCCTTTCACCCCAGCCAACTTTGCTGATGTTTCTGATGCTCTCTTAGAAACTTTAACTTCATCAAGCACAACATCAAGTGTTGTAAGAACCCTTCTAGAGGATCCACATACATCACTTGACTTTGAGTATATAAGCAACCCTGGTTTCTTCTTGGATTTGGAGTCAGAACTTGGAGGATGGAGCCATTGATGTAGATAGAATCCCTGTAAATATGAAGAGAAAAGATGCAAAAAAGATGCTGTGGCCACACTGCTGATAGGAGAAATGAGAGTACACTGTGGCACCAGGGAAAATGGGCACACCAGATTTCCAAGCCCTGCCAGAAGACCTCTGGTAGTGGAAATAGGTATACACTGGACCACTGGTGGCCACTGCCAGAAGGCCTCTGGCAGCCAAAATAGGTATACACCAGACTGGACCACTAGGGAAAAGTGTTGCACCTGCAGGAATTTACAAAACTTGAAGCTACAAAACATTTAAAGCATTCAGATGTGATGTGGAATAGTGGAAATCAAACAGAAAAAAACTCATTGCAAATCACTAGGTCAAGGGAGGGAGTCAAACCCTAGGCTTGACAGTTGAAGTGTGGCTTAACTAACAATCCAAACCATTGATCCATGGTAGCTCACAATAGCACATCATAATTCAAACCACTAAAGCATAGTGCTTTGGAAAGATAAGCTAGCTACAAGCATATGTTGTAGCAAAGAGTGGACAATTAAAAACAAATTTATAGACAATGAATGTCAAGCAAGGGATTCAAACCTTCAACCTGAGTATATGAGACTGCAGACATTGGCAGAGCTCTAACATTCAAACCCAATAAACCACAAGGGCCTGTTATATCAGGCAACTTAATCATGAAACAAACAATGGTTGATTAAAATGATGACTAAAAAAAAGTTTCCATACCAGAATGTCAAGCAAGGGATTCAAACCCTCAGCCTAAGTATATGAGGCTGTAGACATCAGCAGACCTCTAACATTCAAACCCATTAAGCCATATGGGCCTGCTATATCAAGCAAATTAAGAGCATCTGTAGAGCACTGCAGCAATCAAGGATTTGGCAGGTAGCCAGCCTGAATACCCAAACCATGAGAGCATTTTGCTTCAGAGTGTGCCTAAACATCAGTTAGAGCACAGGAGAAAAAGTGCAATAAATAAAAATAAAGACCAAATCAGTAGACAATTGTCAGATCAGGGAGTCAAACCCTCAATCTGACAGAGAGAAGTATAACCTGATGGCATTTTGGACCACTAAGCCATGATACTGTACTAAGAATGATATTTTGATGAATCATTTCTGGAGTGCCCCAATCATTGGCATGGTCATTTCCACTGGGCTTGCAACAGATGAGCAGTTCTGTGATGGCTTTTTGCCCCTACAAAAATGCATCTGGATGGCTTCCCATGCCTAACACTTTGACAGATATCTATACAGACAAACTGAGAGCTTTTGAATGGAAATGCATCTGTAACAGATATGCTTTTGTGATGGGATCTGGTGACAGACAAAAAAATCAACAATGGAGTGGCCTAAAAAGCTGGTTAACAGAACTGCTTTTGGCAATGGATGTCATATAGCAATGGAAAGTGGAAACAATGGAAAGAGTTATATGATGGCACACACCAGCTAATGGAACCACTTTTTGCAATGAATGTGATATAACAATGGAAAGCAGACAGTGACTGTCCACTGATACCATTGACAACAATACAATGTATGACTCCTGTGAACCAAGAGGGCAGTCAAAGATGTCCACTCAGAATGTTTATGACAACACATTGTAACATTGCAATGGCACTGTTGCAGACATAACATTGTTAACTTCTGCTACAATGCAGAGGACTGTGCTGGACATGTAGCATACAATACAAAACATGTTCTGCTACAATATCTGACACATGCACTTGTAGTGCCCTACTCTGGAGACAATGGAAAGAGTTATATGATGGCACACACTGGCTAATGGAACTGCTTTTTGCAATGGATGTGATATAGCAATGAAAAGTGGACAGCAGACATCTACTGATACTGTTGACAACAATACAATATATGACTCCCACAAACCAAGAGGGCAATCAAAGATGTCTGCTCAGAGTGTTTATGACAACACATAGTAACATTGCAATGGCACTGTTGCAGATGTAACATTGTTATCTTCTGCTATAATGCAGAGGACTCTGCTGGACATGTAGCATACAATACAAAACATGTTCCACTATAATGTCTGACACATGCACTTGTAGTGCCCTACCCTGTATGGCACAGGTGGCAAGCTTTTTTCCTGCACTCCTCTGGAAATCCTGTTTTCTTGATCCATGGTGCTCATTCTGCCCAGCTTGCCTTGGAATGCCCTTCTCTGCCTTGTTCACTGGCTCCTTAGTTCTTAGGAGACTGTGATTGCTGCCAGTTGCCAGATCTGCATCTTCTGGACACAGAGAGCCTGTGTCTATGACTCTGATGCCCTCTTTGCATTGTGGCCCAGTCTGCCACCTGTTTTGATACTGAATACTGCAATACCAGTTCAGTATTTTGTAATATCCACAATATTGGTACAAGTTGCATGGACATGCATTCAGTATTACATGATGATCAATGCAATGTGCTGACATTATGTTTTGGATAGGGGGGAGGGGTGAGGAATGTGCTTTCATCAGCTTCTGTGTGTGCTTCGATAAAATGGTGCTTACAATCCAATTCATCTCTGTGTCATCTCTCTCTTGCTGCTTATTGCAAAGTGTATCTCTGGCTAACACCAACAGCTTGTCACTAACTGACTCTGTGTTCCATGCTCCTGTCCCTTGATGATCTCCATTGCTGCCTAGCTGTTGTGCAGAAGACACACCAACTAGTGGTTTTGCAAGCAAAGTATGAACAGACTATAAGTAAATGAGGGTTGCAAGTCAAGCTAGGTCCTAGAAAGCCTGCTAGATACAAGGAGCACCAAGTTGCTAGTGCATGGTTGGTAGAGAAGCAGATAGCAAAAGGGGGAGGGGAACTCCATGGGTAAACTCAGCTAGAGTAGCACTAAGGTTGCTAGACAGGAGTTGCTAGCAAAGTGGTACTAAGGAGAGTGCTAGTGATAGCAAAGAGGGCATTAGAAAAAGAGAACAATAACAAAAGAAAATGAGCCATTGATGCTAGCATTAAATGAGGACTTGGCAAAATAGTACCCTATAGCTGAGCAAAACAACAAGGGCACTAACTCAAGAGAGAGAAAGCACTAGAGCAAGAGAAGAAACTTTAGAGTTGCAAGACTTTAATCTCAAGTCTGGGGCTAATAATGAAGTAAACTTCTTGTGGTATAGAAAACATGACAATATTTATAATAAGTAAAAATAATGAAACTAAAAAGAGTCAATAACAGTGAATAGGTCACTAGTGACATAGGTGAGTAGGAGGAATAAGCTAAATTTGACACCTGGAATGACAGTGATGTGCTCCTATGCTACCTAGTGCTGTGCAGGAAACCTAAAAAGAGGACCTAACACTAGTCACTAGATAGGGTAGCTGGCAGTAGGAAGTTAATAGTTGAGGGTGAGTCAGTAACCATCCCAGAGAACTAGAGCAAAAGTTATGTTGTGGAGTGAAGTCAATAGAAGTCGCTATTGCTAGCAGAAGTCACTAGTGACAATCAGGAAAGAAAAAAAAAGGTGAAGACAAGTAACGTCACTAAGACAAAACACCCTCCTAACGGAGGTAGTGGAGAGTGAGGGAATAGGGTAGAGATGGGGAAAGGTGGTAACAGGAAGACTAAAATTAAGGGACAAACATAAACTGGTCGCTAGCCATAGTTGCTAGCGTTGTTAAGTCAGATTAACTAAAATAGGCACCTGCAGTTGGCACCACACTAAGTTGAGGTCAAAGTTGAGGAGGCTTATTGCTAAGCCTGGGTCGAAGGCAATAAAAAGAGTGAAAAAGGCAAAGTGAAATTTCTTGCTGGTAAGCTCAAAGATAGCAGTTCTCCGATTGTTCGTTTTTTAGTGTCTATGTACAGTCAGTATTTATACGTTTCAAAGTATAGTATGGGAAAGTAAACAAATAGGCACCACTAGCAACAGTGTCTGTCACTGTGTTTAGAGTGCATACGAGGCGTCAGTCTGTAACTAAGTGAAAAATCATAGGCAAAGTCTTGGCAGCACCTAATTGCAAATGAAACCAAAAAGTAATGAGTCCTATGTCAATACCTGAAGTGTAGACACCATTCAAGTATGTTGGTAAGCTCAGCAACAGAAATGATAGTAAAAAGGTACACGTCTGATAATTTGTCCATATATAGTAAGAGAATGCCATTTCATTGCTAGAGTCGCTAGGGTTGCTAATAATTGTTGCTAGGGAGGGTTTAGGCCTTGATGATTTAGGCCCAAGTTCCAGACTCCATGGGATGTTTCTCATGATCGGTAAGTCTTGCAGTCACTAAAGTCTCGTGCTTTGGTCCAATCCTCAGGCTAAGTCTCATGTGCTGAGTGTTGTGACTTGTGTCAGATTCAAGGTAGTCAGCTGCTGCTAAGTCCAAAATGCCAAAAAAATGGTGCTCAGTGATAACTGGAGCTCATCATCCTCCTCCATACTGAAATATTGACTGTTCTCAGTCAACCCCAAAAATCACGTGCTTGATTGCTTGGTCTGTGCACCAGAGGGATTCGAATAAAATTGGCTGGCAGTATCACTTGAACTTCATCATCCCCACTTTCTTCTCATCTACTCTCCACTACAATCTCAATCTTATTGCTATGTTTAACCTTGCCTCTCAATTCAAAAAGACTATGATGGCCCATGCCTTTCTGGAATGTGTTGACCAATTGCTCACCATAGCTTGTGCTTCCTTGGCGAAGGACCCTTGCTTGGTGGTCACTGCTATCTTTCAGACATGGCTGCAGTGGTTCAAGACTGCGGGGAGTGGGGTTGAGTGGCCGGAGTTGGCAACTGTTGAGAGGGAGTGTCGCCAACTATATGAGCAGTACAAGGGGGAGGAACGGGTTCGCCCATTTGACATCCACTTTGTAAGTCTCTTCTTTTCTTCTCTTAGCGACATTCCTAATGTGATTGCTAGGCGCTGGTCGATCCCTCCTTGGAGTTCCTAATGGATGACCTTATGGCAGGAATGATGGTAAGTGCCCCAGCAGTCGCTAGCGCTAGCGACACTGCTAAGGTATGTCAGCTTTTTGAAGACTTGTTGCCAAATGACCAGTTCTTCTTCCAGCACCCAGTAGGTGCATTAGAGGTGGCAAGGGGGGAGGGATGGAGCAAGGGTCATGGGGGCGAGGAGGCAGCAAATCGTGGGGACACTCAAGAGGTGGGCCCCTCGACTCCCAAGGCAGCAGCTGGCGGCATTGCTAGGGGGTTGGCAATGTTGCCACGATTGGTGACAACCCTGAGGAGCAAAGGGAAGGGGAAGGCAAAGGCACGAGATGAGGAGGATGAGGATATTGAGGTGAGTCTTCTTCTTTTCTTTTTTGCTAACTCTTGGCGATGGTTGCTAACTGCTCTTGCAGGAACAAATTGAAGAAACATTTACCAACAAGCGCTTGGCAGCCCTTCTTCATTGGCAAAAGGCCTTGACAGTGGTGGACACTGGCCTGGGAGCTGGGGTGAAGTTGGAGAAGGCAAAAGGAAAGGTAACGGTGTTGCTAGAGAAGTGACAAGAGTATAAGCGCATGCAAGGAGTGGTAAGCACTTAGTGATTGTTTCTTTCTTTGTCACTAACAACTTCCTCTAGTGCAACAACTGCTGGGCCGATAATGACCCAGAGGGCTGCTGGTACCCCATGGGGGTCCAGCCCTGTTCTTGTTACAACAGCACAAGGAAAAGCTGCTCGCACAGTGGACGGTTGTTGAGGAGTACTGGCGGCAAGTTCGCTAAGAAGATAGCAACAAAGGCAGCGTCAGTAAGGAATGTGAGGGCTTTTGTGGAGTGATAGCGGGAGTTATCAAGAAGAGGGGAGCCCATTGGGATCAAGCCTTCTAGCTTGAGCTTGCCAACATCACAGGAGGAGGTGACAAGTGGGAGTAGTGGGGGCGCTAAGGCAAAGAGTAAGGAGTGGGTGGAGAGCGATGAGGATGGTGGTGACAATGGTGGCGACAACAACAATGACGGTGAAGTGCCTATGGCACAAAAACAAGCAGCAAGTCCTGCGTCAGTTGCTAGCACTAAGCGACCCCAAACGGTCACTAGCAAGGAGGGAGAGGGGGATGTGGAGATGAGGGAGACGACTCCCTTAGTGATGGTTGCTGAGGTGGAGCGGGAGGCAAGCAACATGGAGGTTGAGAGCAAGGAAGAGTTTGAGGCTGCCCCAGCCACCATCAAGGAGGATGAGGAGGAGGAAAGGGCTGAGGAGGTCAAAGTCCGATGACAGGTAAGTTCTTTTCTTTTACTATCTTCTTGATCGCTAACTGCTTTGCTAGGGGACCTGGAGTGACACTCCATTGCGCCAGGTTGGCAATGACAAGCTGGAGTGGTTGGGCGAGGATCTGGGTTGGCTGATGCCACTAACATCAGCGGCGTTGCTAGTGGATTTTGACAAGAGGGCAGCAGGAGTGGAATGGCAGTTCCAGAGGGAGCTGGAGGCTGCCAGGGAGGAGTTGTTAGCGGTGTGGGCCCATTACACTGTTGCCAAGTGAACATTGACAACTCTGACGGGATATCAGCATGACTGTCAGGCCTTCGAGGAGAACAACATCAGAGAAGGAGACTAGGAGGAGGTGGAGGATCCAGTGGAGGTGCCTGACGACGACGCTGACCTTGATGCTTAGCGATAGTTGCCTCCTGTACATATATATTTTTTTTGTCAGTAACATGGACATAGACTAGCCCCCTTAAGGGGCTCCAAAAAAATGTCAAATATCTTGGCCATAATTCAGAAACTTTGTGAGAAAAACAGAGAAAAGCAAGATCAATGGGGCATTATGCACTAGCAACTGTCACCTCATGCTAGCAACGCATGAAGGCAAATGCTCAGTAGATCATCATGGCAAAATACCTCCAGAGGCATGCCGAGCGCTGGTGACAGAAGGGCCAAGCGCAGCATTGAAACAAGAAAAAAAATGTAAAGTAATGTGTCTGTGAAAGGCTTCTTAACCAAGGTAACAACAATGAAAGAGTAGCGAAAACAAAAGGACTTAATGTTTTTTGTAAGGTATTCATGATAGTTTTTCTGGATAATAGGGATTGGCACAATAAGAAATAAAGCAGAGTCAAGATAAGTCACTAAGGCTTAGCGAAAGGTAGTTTTCTTCTTCACTGGTGACATTGCCAGTATCGTCGTCATTGACGAGCTCAGTTTGCTCCAGTTCTCTGAGTCAAGAGGTGTCAATGTTGAAAGCGTCGCTAGGCACTGTTATGTGTTCTCTAGCAAAATAGGGGACTAAGCAAAAGGCGGCAATGGGGCGATGTAGTACTGAGCCATCTAGTTCACAAATAATGTAAGCACCTCCACGGTTGCGAGAGATTACCACTAGGGGGCCTAGGTAATGAGGCTTCATCTTCTTGTTATGCATTATCTTGATTCTAGTATTCCTCATCAGTACAAGGTCGCCTGTTTTGAAGTTATAATTGCAGATTGTAGCAGTGTGTTCTGTTTTGAAGCAAATGGCTGCTAGGTGACAAGCACTAAGAATGTGACTGTGAAGGTGGTCAAGATCCTCTTGGCAGCATTGAAGATCAATTGCTTGGTGGGCTATGAGGTCTGTTGTCAACAATAGCAAGTTTGGTGGTGGTTGCAAATATGTTGCTTCTACTATGTCAGCTGGCAAGAGAGGGTGGGTACCAGTTGTTGCAAAGTAAGGGGAGCAACCCAGTCACTTGCGAATGGTAACCCATTCTGACCAAAATACAGAGTAAGTAGCAGTACTCCACCTGGACTGATCACCATCAACCGCTTTGAAGAGGGCTTGACAAACATCGAAATGGGGCCACTTGACTATTCCATTAGCATGCTTATTGTAACTAGAGATCCAGATGTGGTGCAAGTTATACTTCTTCACCAAGTAGGTAACTGCCTTTAGAATGGGAGGTCCATTGTTGGTAACAATTTCACTAAGTGTTCCCCAACAACAGATGACGTCCTCATATAGCCACCTAGTGATAGCTTCGGTGTTCTCTCTGGCAAGCATGCGAAACTCAGGGTAATGAGTTAGCAAACAACGTCCTTAAATGATATATTTGAACTTATTGGAGGGAGGCATGAACATGGTGTCCACGTATATCTTGCTGTACAAGAGTGCTGGCGTAGCGACAGTTGGCGGGATGAGAACTTTGGTTGTCTGGTGTATTTGGCAGAGGTGGCAAGTCCAAAGGTACCATACTATATCAGCGCTAACTTGAGGCCACCAAAATCATCCTAAAAGGGCTGAGCAAGTAGCGAAAAGTCCTCTATGACCCAAGTTGTCATGTGTGGCTTTTAAGACCCGTAAGCAGCTAGCAATAGGCACAAACAGCTTATGAGCGCCATCTTGACTTCTTTGCCACAGTTTGCCTCTGGTAGTGAAGAACATAGAGGCATAGCAAACGAAAGTGGCATAGTCTTTGTCGCTAAGGCCCTTGGGTCTGACAAGATTGTGAAGCCATTTTTCAACTAGAAGTACATGAGCATCGCTGGCAATAGCTTTGGCACTGCGAGGTATGTCACTATAAGTAGTGATGCCATCATCTTGGAGAGGCTGAATATTGTCACTGGTTGCTAACCGGGGGGCAGTGCCAGTGTCACTGGTAAAAGTCACTAAAGGATGCAAATAATCATACTCGGCCAGAGGAGGTAGGCGATGGGAAGCCGTGGAAACTTGGTGAAGTAGCAGCAGTGGTAGCTGAACTTGGTGAATGAACCCATGTAAGCGATCTATCCAATCCTCATAAACAGAGTTGTTGCTATCATCAGCTGGAGGGTTGCCAGGCTGTGGCGAGTGTTGCGAAAGACCATTGGGGCCATAGAAAGTTCCTTTGACATGGACCAGCTCAAAGTGAAACATCACAATTGCCGTTATCCAGCAGTTCATGCTAGCGGAAGGCTGGATGTCAGGGTTCTGAAGCATACCCTTAATGTAGCAAGTGTCAACTTCGATGATAAGGTTCCTAACACCAATGAGGTACATCCGTAAAGCTTGTAGCGCTCAATAAAGGCCATAGAGTTCCAACTTGGGCTGACTGAATCTGGCTTCTCTATCATTTAGCATAATCGATCCAAAGCAGTTGTAGCAGCATTCCTTGCAATTGTTGCTAGTGCACTGGCAAAGGTAATATCCGACCGCTATGTATGAGGTGTCCACCGCTAGGATGACCAGGTCAGACAATTCATAGTCGATAGGAACTAGGGGCTTAGCGTCTTGTAAGGCTTTCACAAGGTCACGTTGAGCATTTATCTGGTCAGGGCCAAACTCGAAAGGGGTGCCAATGCGAGTAAGTTTTGTTAGGTTGTTGGCCTGATGGGCAAAGTTCTTGAGGAAAATCCTAAGTACCCCAACTGTGCCCAAAAAGGCTTGGACTTCCAATAGTGACTTGCAAGGGCCCCATCACTCAATTAAGGCTAAGCAACTTTTGTCAGGGATTTGTCTGCTAGGAGTGCAAACATGACCTAGAATCTTGAAAGTCAGGGTGCAAAGAACAAGTTTGTGACCAGAAAAAGTGCCACCACAATATTTCATTTGCTGGAGAACCCTGTTGAGAAGCTCAAAGAACTCCCATAGCACTAGGCAAATGTTTGGATTAGTGGGATGCTTAGCGGGTTTACCATTAACAATCTTCCAGTCCTTGGGTCCTTTAGTGCCAATGTTGTTCATAAAGCTGAGCACGTTATGGGGGATCTCTGGCTGCAAAATGAAAGTAATGTCATTGTGAAAAATAGGCACAGAGTTGGTCCATCCCATCAGCAAGGTTACTAAGCAAAGAGCGCCAAACAGAGTCTGGAATGTCATTAAGTCACGTGAAGTGGGGTCAATAAGTCACTCATTGTAGCCAACGTAGAGGTCAAGAGTGGCACCACAGATGTGTCCAGCAAAAGATTCTGCAACATGGTCTGGAAAGGGTGGTACTCCAGAATGGCAAATGGTGACATGGTTTAGCAGCTCAAGACTGTGCACAATTCTGAGCTTACCATTCTTCTTAAGAACACAAAACCATCTTGAGCAGTAAGTGGAGTTCAAAGGTTTGTAAACACCAGCACTAATCTTGTCACAAATAATCTCACATACTTCCTCTTCTAGTCCTGGGGGTATGGGGTGATTATGCTGGACCCACGGTATGTGCGGAATTGTTGGTATGCGTACTGGCAGGAAAAAGTCAGGGCACAAACTTCCTTGTTTGGAATCTTCCCAAGCAAAAGCTTTTTCCTGCTTGGCAACCATGTCAACTAGTACATTGATTTTGTTGGTAGTGAGGAATCCTGTGTCGTGGTCCTTAACAAGTTTTGCTTGTCATTCACTAGTGAATTGCTTTGTCAGGACAAAAAGTGGTGGATTTGGATTGAGCTGAGGGATTGTCGCTAGTGGATTGCCAATAATCTGGCGCTCGATTCAGAAATCCTCGCTAACATGGCTGGCAACTGGTTTGGTTTTCATGGTGACAGGTTTGTACTTCTTCTTTACTTGAACTCCTCTTTGCTTAGGGGGTTCATTAGCAACAAACTGAGCAGGGAATGGAATGTTAACGTAGGTGGGGGTAGTGTCTGTAACGTGTGTATCAAGTGGTAAAGTCTGTCCAAGAATCAAGGGATGAGATGTATCAGCAGAAACCAGATAAGAACAAGGTGGAAGGGACAAATCAGATATGTCGCTAGCCATAGTGTAAAGGTATGCTAGCGCAGGATTAGTCTGTGTGTTAGACTTAGTAAGTAAAATGTTGTTGTCCAAATAACAAGAAGCTATACAAGTTGCTAGACCAGTTGAATGGTCATAGCTGATAACGATCACTATGTTGCTATCTTCCTCATCCCTGCCTTTGACAATGAAAGCAACGGGGTGCTTCTGTTTTGAAGCAAACATTTTGGCGGTTGTTCCTTTTGGATTTGCCATGAGGAAAGGTAGGGATAGTGCGCTGTTGGCCAGTATTGGGGTCTGTGATTGTTATAGTAGTTTTGACGTCGCTAAGTGTGTTGATCGTACTTCAAGTTAATACATCAAAGGGGCGTCCAAGTAGAATGTTGTAGGTGGGAGACCATAAAATGTGGATTTGGAGATAAACCATAATGTTGCCAATAGTACATGGTATGTTTTGAGCAAGTCCTAGCGATCGGTCCATGGTGCCGTTAGCGCTCTGCATGTTTAAAACTATGTTGGGATCATAGGATAGTCCAAGGTCGCTGGCAATTTCCGCTGACATCAGAATAATCTGAGAACCACTGTTGTGTATGCATTCCACTTCCTCTTTGTTGTCGATCAGCATCATGACAGTACAAAGTGACTGAGAATCCTTAGCAACAGTGAGCACCACTGGCTCTTCTCCATGGGGTAGCAAATTGATGTAGGCTTTGATGGGGTCAACAGATGCAAAAGGTGCCTTATCCGAGGTAAGTCTGTTAGTGGTATCAATGTTAGATCCTAGCGGAAACTGGGGTTCTTCAATAGCGAAAGTCAGCAATATATCTTCAAAAATGTTGCTGGGGTCCTGTACCATATTAGCACTAGCGCCTACTAGTTGTTTGGGCGTAACCGCTGTTCTAAACTGATTCTGGATGTCCTGTGATACTGAGCAAAGTTCACCAACTGATACTGTAACCTTGGTGCTTAAAACCCGTTCAAAAACTGCCTTGGACTGCTCAATGTTGTAAATGGGTGGCATAGTTTGATATGCACTGTCATTAGTTCAGTCGGGAGCAGTGAAATTCCTGTTAGCGGGGGATACATAGCGACCAGAGATGCCAGAAAATGGATGAATGGGAGACTGAGCGACAGGTTCCTTAGCAATGGGTGGTTGTTCATTAACGATGGTACGTTCAGATGCTTTGCCTTTGTCTGCGGGCTTAGCAGCAGGAGCTGGAGTCAAATCAGAAGAGGATGAAGTCACTGAGGTGTCGCTAGTCAGGGGTGTTGCCTTTGGGGTATTGTTTGCTGGTTGATAAGCCATGCAGGGGACTTGTATGCCATCAAACTTTTTGCCAGGTCACCTGAGTGCAAAGAGTTCACGTTCCAAAGCCTCGATCCATTCTTCCTTGCTTAGTGCTTGGCCCATAGCGACGTCCTGTTGCATTACTTCATGGATTAGCAACTGCTGCATAGCCGCTTGCTCAGGATCCGGGTTAGCGTTGGAAGAGAGTCTGCCGGTAACAATTTGTCCTGGGTTAAGCCTGTGCCATTCCTCAATGCATTCCATGTATAGTCGCTTGCTGAAATAATTAGGGATCATAGCGCCTGATGGTAAAATGATCTTTCTTTCAGCATTCCGACAGACCTTACCCTGTTGAATCATTTGCTCCAGTTTCATACACGTGCGTTGGACCATGGTGTGACCAATTTCACCGCAAAAGTGGCAAGTGCTGTTAGCAAACTGTTGATGAGGTTGGGCATTACCGTTGGTCAAAAGAGCTTCCAAACATTCCAAGGCGCTGACTATTGCTGTGGTGGTTGTTAATTCCAAAGTTTCTCACTTAAGCATAGGTGAAGGGGTGGCTGGTGCATTAGCGATTGGTGATGACAAAGGAATACCACTGGTGCCATTGCTGGTCTTGGTCGTAGAGGTGTCCGTTCCCTTTAAAACCCATTTGGCGCCCTCAAAAACTTGGTCAACATCATAAGGGTCCTCAGGATGGTGGTCAGGAAGAGTGATTTCAAGGCAACAAACAATTTTGGACCATAGCGACATAGGGATACCTTGTTGGAACAAGCAATGTTCCTCATTACGATAGAGTTTACCGTTAGCAAGTAACCATCTAGCAATACATTGGAAATCCCTGTAGTAATCAGAGAACCTTCCCAAAGTCACTAAGCTGCTGTTAAAAGTCTGGTTGACCAGCCATTCCAAGTCACCAAGGTTATAACGAGCGCTAGCATCAGTGCCAGGGTACAGCCTAAGCACTGTCAATTTCCATTCCTGGTAAGTATATGGTCGGGGAGTGTTGTTGCCGATATTGTTGCCAAATTCAGGTAAGCCAAGCCAGGTTTCTTCTGTGTCATAAGAGACGTATTGCAATGCATATTCCTTCTTCTGGGTGTCGTCAGTGATGCTGCAGTCAGCAAAGAGGTATTCTAGTTCCTTGAAGTATTGGGGGAGTTCTCTAGGGCGACTCTCATCCCATTTAGGCACAGTTGTGTCATTGCATGGTGGCATTCTAGCACGCCGAGCAGCAGGGTGGTTGTTCATATTAGCGATTGTTGGGTTTAGCAAAGGAAGGGGGTTAGTTGGTGATGAAGGGATAGATTGGGCTTCTGGGAAAAAGATAGAGTCAGTCAAGGTCAAAGGTGAAAGTGGTGTGTCGAGGAAACTTTTGATAAAGGTGCCTGGAAAATTGGCAAGGATTTTGCTAACATCACAAAGGTTTTTAGCAGTTTTGAGTTTGTCGGCAAGAGGTCAAGGACAGGCTGCTGGTGAAGAGTGCTGAGGGGTCAAAAATGAAGGTGGAGGTGATTCAACAAGGTTTTACAAGCAACGTTTTGCTTGAGCTCTGGTTTCTGGTGGAATGGTTAACTTCAAAGTCCCTTGCAGTGGGCTCCAAAATGATGTGCTCCTATGCTGCCTAGTGCTGTGCAGGAAACCTAAAAAGAGGACCTAACACTAGTCACTAGATAGGGTAGCTGGCAGTAGGAAGTTAATAGTTGAGGGTGAGTCAGTAACCGTCCCAGAGAACTAGAGCAAAAGTTACATTGTGGAGTGAAGTTGATAGAAGTCGCTATTGCTAGCAGAAGTTGCTAGTGACAATCAGGAAAGAAAAAAAAAGGTAAAGACAAGTAACGTTGCTAAGACAAAATGCCCTCCTAATGGAGGTAGTGGAGAGTGAGGGAATAGGGTAGAGACGGGGAAAGGCAGTAACAGGAAGACTAAAATTAAGGGACAAATGTACACTGGTCGCTAGCCATAGTTGCTAGCATTGTTAAGTCAGATTAACTGAAATAGGCACCCACATTTGGCACCACACTAAGTTGAGGTCAAAGTCAAGGAGGCTTATTGCTAAGCCTGGGTCGAAGGCAATAAAAAGAGTGAAAAAGGCAAAGTGAAATCTCTTGCTGGTAAGCTCAAAGATAGCAGTTCTCCAATTGTTCGTTTTTTAGTGTCTATGTACAGTCAGTATTTATACGTTTCAAAGTATAGTATGGGAAAGTAAACAAATAGGCACCACTAGCAACAGTGTCTGTCACTGTGTTTAGAGTGCATACGAGGCGTCAGTCTGTTACTAAGTGAAAAATCATAGGCAAAGTCTTGTGGCACCTAATTGCAAATAAAACCAAAAAGTAATGAGTCTGATGTCAATACCTGAAGCGTAGACGCCGTTCAAGTATGTTGGTAAGCTCAGCAAAAGAAATGATAGTAAAAAGGTACACGTCTGATAATTTGTCCATATATAGTAAGAGAACGCCATTTCATTGCTAGAGTTGCTAGGGTTGCTAATAATTGTTGCTAGGGAGGGTCTAGGCCTTGATGATTTAGGCCCAAGTTCCAGACTCCACATGATGTTTCTTGTGATTGGTAAGTCTCGTGGTCGCTAAAGTCTCATGCTTCGGTCCAATCCTCGGGCTAAGTCTCGTGTGCTGAGTGTTGTGACTTGTGTCAGATTCAAGGTAGTCAGCTGCCGCTAAGTCCAAAATGCCAAAAAAATGGTGCTCAGCAATAACTGGGGCTCATCAACAGCCAGTTATGCCAGTTGCTAGGGTTTTACATAGTAAGGAAATATAACTAGATCAAGAAATAAGAAAACTGTGCCAATAATACCAAGAAAGAAAATATTATTAGTGGCCTCACTAGAAGGCTGCTAGAGGTTGCTAGGCTTCAGACCCAGAAAGTTGTCCAATGGGAAAGAGTCTAGACTACATGTGACAGTCATGTGACTATTGCATCATCCAGAAACTGGAAATTTTTGAAGTTGCTAAAACATAGGAAAAGATAGAAATTGGTACTCAGCAGGCATCGGGTCTTATCACCCTGCTTCAATCACTTGATGCCATAATCTTATCTGCTCCAACAAGTAGCACAGTAGTGCAGTCCTGTCTAACAGGTCTCTACTGGAGCAAAAGGGATATGCCTGCAGGTTGGTGAATAAACTTGCCATCATCACCTGCCTCTGCTGAGTCCATCCTGCTGACTGGATTGCATTTAGGAACCTTGGTATGGCAACTAGGAGCTATTCCCATGTCAAGTCTCTGTCATCTGTCATTGAGGGCTGTCTTGGAGCCCTTTGCTGTTACTGCTGTTGTCCACATAGTGTTTTCTTCTTAATCTACCAATTGCACCAGTGAGTTCTCATCAAGTGTGCACAAATTTTTCTGCAGAATCTAATCCTTTTTCAACATACATTCCTATCTGTAATTGAGTTGTCACATACATTGGCAGAATTCTCAGGTGGCATGATAGGCAGGAGCACTATTGAAACATCTGTGCATTTTGTTTTGTGCTTCTTTCTCTCCTCACCTCTGGCTGCATCCTTTCCAAGTGCTCTATTCCTTTTGTGATTCTCCCATTCTTGTTGTCTTTCCCTCTTGGCCTTCTCCTAATCTCTTCTTTGTCTGGCCCACATCACTTTCTCTGCAGCATTATTTCTGTTTCATGCATTGACCAATAGAATGATCACAGCCACCTCATCCACATTGTCTCCCATCAAAGCTTCCCACACAGCTGCATAATCCTCTGAGGCAAAGTCTGGGAAAATTGCCGCATTCAGATCAGCAATCAGTTCAAGCATTGTCTGTATTATGCTTGGTACATATCATCTGTTTTGGTGCTAAATTGCAAAAAGGTGAATTTAAGTCACAGTGCAGCATTTTATCATTGGCATTGAGGTGATGGGCAGCAAAATTGTGCCCGCCCCTGATGCTTATCTCATCACATAGACCCTTGTTTTGGATCACCCGCATTCCTTGGGGGAATAAAAACTTTCGCTTATTCAGATACAAGTGGTTGTATGAATCTGCATCAAAATTTTGAGGATAAAAGCCTCAATCTATTCTAGATCTCGGAACATCTGGGCAGGAAGGCAATGAGTGTCGAGGCAGTCAAATACACATGGAAAACTTCCTGCAAAAGGACAGCAACCCCCTCAAGTCCTGAAGGAAAGCAGTGGAGGTTTTAGTGGGGTATAGGGTAAGAGCTGACACGGACCACCGAATCCCACACACAGTGCATAAGGGCATTTTCTTCGGAGTGGCTTCCAGCCTTAGACTTAAACTCAATTAATGACACACCTCAGGTTATAGAGGTTGACTTTGTGAACTGTCTAAAACACAATAGTCCGCTGCACAGGAATTTCATATTCTAGATCTCGGAAGGTCATTTAGTGTCAGTGGATTGGCAGAATTTTTTAAATCCCCCCTTCTGCTGGCTTCTTCAGCTTTCGCGGCCCATAGCATCTTTCCAGATAACTGATAATACAATATTACCATCCATTAGTCTGCCGGTCTCTTATCAACTCCGCCAGAAAATACCAGCACCTCCACGATTGACAGGATACTTACGGATGACTACCAAGCCTGATCCAGGCGGTCTAACGAGCACTGGCGAAACATCAGCAAAACGGCAGGTTCAAGCATGGCTGGAAAACGGCAGGTTTGGCACTTGGTCACTGATGCATGATGGCCTGTTCGGTCTGTCAGTGAGGATTTGGTAATACCCAAGATGCTACTTAATAAGAACGAAGAATAGCCCTTTGACATTGAACGCTCATGATGAATATCCATGTCGTGAGAACTGCCGTGTTGTTCGGCTTTTTCGCTCTCCGTATCTCTTTCGCTCAAGGACAGACTTGCGAGACCTATGTCGTTCCCTCTCTAGCCGGTGGCTTCACAACCAGGCAGTCCATCGATTTCTCTGGGGTATCTCCTGGCACAGATGTTACATCCGTCCTTTCGTGAGTCGGAACGTGCACTTTTTAATCTATGCACCTCCCTGACTTGACTTTACAGTTGAAATGGAATATCTATCAGCAGCTATGGTGTGACTGCTGGTCCCGTTCCACACACCTTTACACCGAACAACCTTGCATTTGACTCCGGCTCACTAAATATGAAGGTCTCAGCATATTCGGGCAGCGGTGCCATCTTTAGTTCTGAGATGGTTACCAATGATATTTTTAAGTACGCCTCGGTGAGGACCGTACTGAAGTCCAGCCCTGTCGGCGGAGTCGTAGAGGGCAATTTTTTCTACCGTATGCTCAGGCTTCAATGTAACTTTGTACCCTTTCCAGTACTGAAGCGTAGAGGTTCCTAGTCAACGATAATCAAGAAATCGACTGGGAGATCCTCACAAGCACCACCTTACAACCGAGTGCCGAGGTTCCTGCTGGGATATGGGCTACAAATCAGGCAAGTGTGTCTTCTGTTCCATCATCTAATTTGCCGAACGGTGGTTTTCATCAGGCTCTTGTCCCGGGGCAGCCTTCTACCCACACAACAGTCCCTTTCACATTTGATCCTTCCCAAGATTACCACGGTCAGCTCTGATTTTGTCACCATCTGTATCCATAGGCTCATCGTACTCAACCGCCAGAATATAGGATTGATGTGAGTGATGCATATTTTGGTAAATCTGCATAACAATGGCGACTGACGTGATCCTAGTGGGTCGCTGACGCCACCACTTTCTACATCGATGGCATCCAAAAGGCTCGATTAACCACTAATGTATGTGCTGAGTCACCAGATACTTTGAATGAACTCCGAGTAAACTGAATGCTTAGGTTCCCACTCAAGCTGGACATTGGATTTGGAATACGTGGAGCAATGGTGACCCAGCCTGGTCCAATGGTCCTCCGACGGCCGACTCAGTCACCCACATCCGCTCGATTGAAATATATAAAGGATATACCTCTACTCCCTCCGGAAATATCTGCAATATCTAGGCACTTACGGTGGTGTTAGATGAACATGAGATAATATTTATCTCAATCTCGGTACTCGACACTGTTGTATATTCATGCCCATTGCCACTCGAGTTGTTTGAACTCGTGATGATTTCTTCTCATGTCAATACATCGGATGTAATGTTGAAGGGAAATGAAACGTGTAAGCCAAATCTGCCATGTAAGGTAGAGACATATATATTACTGGGTGGAATGTGTACAGCATCATCACCAGGCTCGGCTCAAAGGTTACTCAAATCCGAACTCCGACTCATCTTCCGCAATCCACTCGAATCTCTGCACATCCTCGAGTGATTGTCATGAGCATACGGGGCCCTCGCAAGGGCGAGAATTACGAGCTGAACGTTGACCTTAACAGGGAATATCGCGAGAAACGCAAGGATGCCATCAAGCGCACCATTGCTTCCATAACCGTCGGGAAAGTACGCTGCCATGGAACCTGGGGCATACTTTTATCGTGTATAAGATGTCAGCGGTCTCTTTTCCGGCGTTCTCAAGAATATGCAGACGGAAGACCTTGAACAGAAGAAACTCGTTTATCTCTACCTCATAAAACCGACTCCGAGTACCACCCAATAACTCCGCCACTCGCTCGCTCGCTGGTCACGCGAAGACACAGCCCGAACTCGTTATCCTCGCTGTCTATACTTTTGTCAAGGATACGGACGACCCAAATCCGCTCGTAAGGGCTCTTCCGATACGAAATATGGGTTGTCTTCGTGCGGAGAAGATTATAGACCATTTGTGTGGTCCACTGCAAAAGTGCCTCCGTGACGAGAACCCGTATGTACGAAAGACTGCGGCACTTTGCGTTGCAAAGCTCTACGACCTCAAGTCGGAGTTGGTGATTGAGAACGGGTTTTTGGATCAATTGCACGAGATGATGGCGGATAGCAACCCTATGATAAGTGTCTTGTCATTTCACAGAAAACGTACATCGACATGGCATCTATGGAAAGGTTGTCGCGAATACCGTAGCTGCACTGACCGATATCCATAACGCTGCCACTGCACAGCCGTCCACACCGTCTTCCTATTCTGCCATATTCACCATCACTGCTTCCATACTCAACAAACTTCTGATTGCGTTAAACGAATGTTCAGAGTGGGGAAGAGTTGCTGTAACTCAATGCTTTGGCGCGATACATCGCGCAAGACGAGAAGGAGAGCGAGCACATATGCGAACGCGTCGTTCCGCAGTTCCAACACGCCAACGGCAGCGTAGTACTTGCCGCAGTCAAGGTTGTCATGATTCACATCCGCGGTGTGCGCAGGGACGATCTTGTCAAGCAACTAATGCGTAAAATGGCCCCACCTTTGGTCACCCTACTCTCCTCGCCACCAGAGGTCCAATGGGTTGCCCTGCGGAACATTAATATCCTCCAAAAACAGCCTGATGTCCTTTCGAACGAGATGCGCGTGTTTTTCTGTAAATACAACGATCCCTTATCTGTGAAGGTTGAAAAGTTGGAGATCATGGTACGGCTCGCAAATGAGAAGAACGTGGATGCGCTGTTGAGCGAGCTGAAAGAGTACACCCAAGATTGCCCTTCTTTCCTAATCAATTCTGAGCCTTTCGCTTAGATATGCATCCAAAGTGGACGTCGACTTCGTCCGGAAGAGCATCAAAGCCATCGGACAAGCAGCTGTGAAAATTGACACTGCCGCCGAGCGGTGTGTCAATGTCCTTCTCGAACTCATTAGTACTCGCGTTAGTTATGTCGTACAAGAGGCCGTTGTTGTCATGAAGGTCTGTCTTCTCATTTAATAGAACTAAGGCGCTGACTCCTCTCTAGGATATATTCCGTAAATATCCTTCAACATATGAAGGTGTTATTCCTACACTTTGTGGTAACCGCGATGAGCTTGATGAGCCTGAGGCGAAAGCTTCACTCATCTGGATCATCGGCGAGTATGCCAATAAGATTGACAATGCCGATGAGCTACTGGTCATATTCGTTGACTCCTTCACTGAGGAATCCTATCCTGTGCGTTCCTTGCTGTTCATGTGCTTCGCTTTTCCTCATTGAGTGGACAGGTGCAGCTTCAAACACTGACAGCCGTGGTGAAACTCTTCCTCAAGAAGCCAGACTCCGCACAAAGCATAGTCTAGCGTGTGCTGACGACGGTCACAAAGGATTGTGACTCTCCTGATGTGCGAGATCGAGCTTACATCTATTGGCGACTACTCTCCACGGATCCTGGCGCTGCAAAGGTCTGTATACAGACTTTGGACTTTGAACTCTCTGTTGATCTCAGCTGAGATACTCTCAGGCTGTCGTTCTAGCACACGGACCACCCATCTCAACACCCCGTACCACTGTTTCACCCGCGCTATTAGAAGAGCTGCTTGGCGAAATCTCAGCTTGGCTAGCGTATACCATAAACCGGAAGAAACATTTGTTGGGAGAGGACGGATCGGTGCTGATGCAATACGGAAGGGAAACGAGTGTGTATCGTTGCTTGTCGTCTTTGTGGAACCTGATGTCCTTCCAGAGCGAATGATCGTTCTTCGACGAAGAAGGCACTCCAAACTGTCGCCGCCGGACAGCAAGCGGAGAACCTACTGTATGTGCTTCAAAGCGCGTGTATTCGCTCTTTTTGCAATTGACGGCGTACGTGACAAGGATTTCGACGATGCACCCGCAGTGGACGAAGAGCCTTCTGGTCTCGCAGCGACACAAGTGTTTGCCCAGACGCCAGCCGCAGCAAACTTGCTCGCAGGCACGTCGAGTAACTCTTGGACGACCTCGTGTCAATTTTTGGCGGAGGGGGCGGTGGGATGTCGGCTTCAACACCGGTGCCGAGCTTTGGCTTTGGAAGTGGAAACTCTGGGTTGGGGATAGACTTGTCGTCCGTTCCTGTAACGCCGAGTCTCCACCGCTGCAGCAGTCACACTCGCAGTCAACACAGCAGGAAGATCTTCTGGGTTTGTTCTAGAGTCTCTGAGTTGTACACATGCTTTGTTTTTCGTCACTTCTTTGTGTACATTCTGCATTGCGAAAGCGACCTGACAAACCGTCCCTGAAAAATCACGGTCATTTGATGTCTCCTTCCCACGCCCTTCTGACGCATTTCACGAAGAATGTACGGGAATATCCTAGGTTCATCAGGTCCGACATAAGCCATGTTGAGCCTCCTTGCACACTATATGTACATAAGAAATCAAACCGACCTTCAATTGCTACTGTTAGTGTCACTGAATATCTCACTGACAACTGCTGATCATCAGTCAATGTACACACTACATACATACCTCTATGAGTGGACAGAAGGTGGAGGAGATTTTGATTCCTCAATGATTTTGACTTTTCAAGTATATAAAGCATAGAATTGTCTATTTAATGAGAAATCACTTGGAAGAGTTAGAATATTGAAGACCTAACCAAATAAAGTGAGGTTTGGTTTGGATTTGATCATTGAGTGTAGAATATCAATGATGTAACAGAGGGGATTATTAGGACATGATCACCACTTCTCATGTTACCTCCTGAAAGAATGAAGTTAAAAGCTTTATTTGGCTGGAGAGTTTGATTCCTCAATGATTTTAACTTTTCAAGTATACAAGGCATACAATTGTCTATTTAATGAGAAATCACTTTGAAGAGTTAGAGTATTGAAGACCTAACCAAATGAAGTGAAGTTTGGTCTGGATTTCATCATTGAATGTAGAATATCAAAGGTGTAACAGAGGGGATTATTAGGATGTGATCACCACTTCTCATGTTACTTCCTGAAAGAATGAAGTAAAAGCTTTATTTGACTGAAGAAAATATAGTTGAAATAATAGCAAAGACTTATGTCTGCTGATATAAAAAATGACAGGACTATAAGCACAAGCAACCATGAGGCTTATGGACCACAAGCCGCATCACGTGGAATCTGGACTCTGGATCTAGAATGACAAGGCCAAACTTTTCTTAGCAACAATTGCTAGCAACATTTCCTGGCAACAACACTGCCTCCTCTCCAAAAAGGGATATATTGACAGTCATGTGATTTCTGACTTATCATTTTTCTTGTCAAGCTTACAAATATACTTGAACAGCATCTACACTTCAGTTATTGACATTGGAAATGCTCTTTTCTTGTGATTGACAATTATTATGCATCATATTGACCTTGCATACTTTTACTTGGTTACCCAACTGACACTCAGTATGTATCATAAATACTTTGGCAGACATCATTGCTGGAAGTGACTAACCTACAAACAGTATAAATACTGCCTATACATAGAGATAAAACAACAAACAGAGTACCATTCCCCCTCTATGCTTACCAGCAAAAGATTTCTCATTGCTCTCTCTTTCTCTCTCATCATCACCAATGACTTAGCAACAGTCTTGATGATGTCAACCTTGACTTAGTGTGGGTGCCAACTATGGCTGCCTTTATTGTTAGTTTGACTTAGCAATGCTACTGATTACAGCTAGTAACTAATTTGTGTTTGTCCTCCATTCCACTTTGACTTCACTTCCCCCTTTACTCCCAACTCCTCTTGTATTGCTTAGTTTCTCCTTTTCTTAGCAACTCCTTTGCCTCCATTCATTTCCACTTCTTTTACCCAGTGACCCTTTTGTTACTGTCTAGTGACTTAGGCTAGTGATAGTGACTCTTTTCACATCTCGTTCACTCCTAGCTTGGATGTTCTTGATTTTGATTTTGATGCTTGTAGCTGTATATTGGTATTTTTTATAGAATGAGTGCTTCATCAAACAGGCCAAGAAGTAGGTGACAAATGGGCTCTCTTTGATGTCCATGACCTCTCTAGCCAAGAAGACAAGGTAGGACCCCAAGCAGTAGTGATGGCATCAGGATATGGAGAAAGTTTAATATTGTTGGGTGCATAATCTGAAAGCATTGTAAGAGGAAGCTTCTGTGGGAAGGTGCCCAATGCTATGAGATTATCCACATCCTTAAGTGCATTTTTGGCCTTATCACATTTGAAGAAAAATTGCCAGACTGCCAGGAATGGAAACCTCTTCCTAGCCTGTCAGATAAGTGTCTGTTTGGCATTGCTCATTGCATTTCATGCATCCAGATCTATCATGGAAGCAGCTTTGCTATCCTCTGGCTCATATGTGTCAAGGAACCTTGGAATATAGTTTTCAAATAGGCTATGGCACTTGTGGCTCCTGGAAAGAGATTTTGTGGTGAAGTCAATGGCCATAGACCACAAAAAAGCAGTTGGGTGGAGCAAGAGCATAGATGTGAGTTTTGTAGCAAAGAGTGAGACAGATACCTGATACCAGCATCCAATAGCTTGTACATCACCTGCTAGGGTAGGATCAAGGAATCTATATATTATGCGACGACGGATGTGGGAATGTGGCTGCGCCTATGCAACGACTTTTCTGCTGACTAAAATTTGTCAGCGCTGACAAATGCTGACAAATTTAAACCCTTTTATGGTAATACAATCAGATTTGGCTGTTTTTATGCTCTTCGGATAAATTTTTCGCCAAAACAAATGCAGTAGACAGCTTTAATACATATATACTATCTTTTGACTATGTGTAAAAGGTGCCAAATAGTCTGCAGGGATGAAAAAGGCCAAACGCGATTTAGTGGACACTGTTTTTCATGCCTTGCGCGTTTTTTGACACAACATGACCAAACAATGGGCATTTCCAAGGTTGTGGAAAGGAGGCCACATGACAAAGTATGTTTCGTCACATCTATTGATTGATTGATGTTGACTAACAAGCTTATTAGTAACTCCTTAACCACATTGAGCTATTGATATATTAAATATCTCATCATGCAAGTCAATTTTAATGGTTTTTGACTGTTAAATTGCTTAACAATGGGTGTTATAGGCAACCACCTACTACTCCTGAAAGCCAAAGGCAACAAGCTAGGAATCAAAGGAGACTTGAACAGTTACAAATGACAGATCCTGACAATCGTCGAGCAAATAGAAACAATAGATCTTTGGAACAGATCAATACTGTGGTTGTCCCACCACTTCAATTGGGGCCTGGGGGTATTAATCAATCTATGGGAACTGGGGGTTTGAGACCTATAGCCACTGCTTCTGGCTCTTTGGGATGACCTATTAGGCAGGCAGCTGCTGCTGCTGATCCATTTTTTATGGCCATTCCAGAAACTGTTTTGCCTGAAGGGTGGGATGCTCCTTTGCAGAATCCCATACCTAGAGTGGTGCCACCTCTACCTCCTCCTGTACAGAGAAGAGGCAATAGACTCAATCAGTCTGCTGTTGCTCAAGCTGCTATGGTCATTCCAGAAACAGTTTTGCCAGAAGGTTGGGATGCTCCTTTACAGAATCCCTTACCTAGAATGGTGCCACTGTTGCCTGCTCCTGTACATAGAAGGGTCAGAAATCCTCTCTTACCAGAGCTTATAATGGTACCAGCTCCACTTGCTCCCCAAGCACTGTTGGAAGAGCAACAAAGGCTGAGACAGAGGCAACAAGAGCAGGCACTGGCAATCTTGCAAGAGCAACAAAGGCTAAGGCATATTGCTATGGCTACAGAGCAGGAGAGGCAACAACAAGAAGTACTAGCAGTGTTGCAAGAGCAACAAAGGCTAAGACAAGATCAGGAGAGGCAACAGGCATTGGCTATTCTGAGCCAGGAAAGGTTGAGGGAGGAAGAAGAAGAGGTCAGTCAAGGACAACTTAAATATGTCACTGGGACTAACAAAGTCTAACAGCATATTGATCTGAATCCTGAACATAGGCCTTTGAATGCAGTTATGGCTCAAAGGATTTTTCAAGGCTGGGAACAGCAACATGAAGCTGATCTGGAAGAGGATTTCAATGATTTAGGTCTTCAGAATGATATACCTTCTGAGGATGACTTGGAATATGTTGATCCTGTTCAACAGAGACCTGCAGAACAATTGGATCCTCCTCTTGATGTGCCATTGGGTCCTCAGGATGACATATCTTCTGATGATGACTTGGAATATGTTGATCCTGTTCACCAGAGACCTGCAGAGCAATTGGATCCTCCCCTTGATGTGCCATTAGGTCCTCAGGATGACATCCCTTCTGATGATGACTTGGATTATGTTGATCCTGTTCAACAGAGACCTGCAGAAGACTTGGACTCTGCTCCACCCAACCATCCAGCAGGACTACAAAATCCTGCTGAACAGCCTCCCCTTGAGCTTCCTATGCCACCACAGCTTGACCCTATTCAGCCTATTCCAAGAGGAAGGCAACCTTACTTGATTGAATACCCTCCACACTATCTTGGTCCTATGACTGTCATATGTCCACACTGCCAAGCTTTACATTTTGATGCTGAAAAGCTCACCAAGTCTACTAGAAACAATTCAAAGTTTGGCATGTGCTGCTTACAAGGCCAAGTGAATTTGCCCAGGCTACAAGATGCTCCAGCAGATTTATTGAACCTGCTCCATGGGCATCATCCTCTCTCTGACACTTTTAAAACATCTATCCGTCAATACAATGCAGCCTTTGCATTCACATCTCTGGGAGTCAAAATTGATCATGCCATTACCAATGCTCCTGGACCATACAGCTTTAGGATCAATGGAGAACTACATCATTTGACAGGTGCCTTGCTTCCTATAGAAGGCAATCTGCCTGTATATGCACAGCTCTACTTTTATGACCATAATCAGCAATTGGCTTTTCGTCAACAGAACAATTCCAGGCTGGACCCTCAGATAATGGCCTCTTTGCAGGATATGCTTGCTAGAGTCAATCCCTTCATTGACCTATACAAGCAAGCCAGGCAGATCATGGGAGAAGTTCCAGAAGGCCAACCACAAAGGCTTTCTGTCAAGCTTACAGCTGATTTTGGAGATCCTCGACGCTACAATGACCCCAATGAACAGGAGGGGGTTGCAGCTGTAATTCCTGGAGATGGCTCAGAGGAGCGATCAAATCATCATGATATAGTCTTGCACTTGCATGGAGGGGAATTGAAGCAGATCAGCCATCTACATCCATATTACACTCCATTGCACTACACAATCATCTTTCCCACTGGAGAGCCTGGATACCACATCAACATTCTTGCCAGACATGGACCACAAGGGCAACAAAGGACAAATAAGGTCTCTGAAACCTCATATTATGCATACAGGCTTCAACAAAGAACTCTGGAATTTAATGCTGCTTTACTCTGGAGTGGGAGGCTGTTTCAGCAATATGTTGTTGATGCATGGGCTTTAACTGAGCAAACAAAGTTGAATTGGGTTCGGCACAATCAGAAGAAGATCAGAGCTGAAGTCTATCAGGGAGTGGTGGATGCTGCTGCTGGAGATGAAGAGGTCACCCCACAGAGCTGTCGTGTCATTCTTCCTTCCTCTCATACTGGAAGTGAACAACAAATGCAGCAATTATTCCAGGACTCTATGGCTATTTGCAGGCATTTTGGAAAACCTGATCTCTTCTTGACTATGACTGCCAATCCAAAGTGGTCGGAAATTGAAGAAGCTCTCTTGAAGGAACCTGCAGTCAATGGGAAGAAGCAAACAGCTGCTGATCGACCTGATATTGTTGCCAGAGTTTTTGAACTCAAGAAAAATGCTGTGGTAAAGGAAATCAAGGAAGGTCTCTTTGGCAGCTGTGTGGCTTATGTTCATACTATTGAATTCCAAAAGAGAGGACTTCCACATATGCACATCTTGATCTTTTTCCATCACCATCACAGGATCAAGGATGCACCTGATGTGGATTCCATTGTCTCTGCCCAAATTCCAGATCCAGTTGCTCAGCCTCAATTGTATCAGGTATTGGCTCTGTTTGAATCCTGAATTCAGTTACTTATCTTTGTTGTCAGGTTGTTACTGCCAACATGGTCCATGGTCCATGTGGAGCTGCCAAACCCAATGCTAAGTGCATGGTAGATGGCAAATGTTCCAAGAAATACCCAAAGGAATTCCAAGAGGCTACTCAGTATGGAGATAATGGCTATCCTCAATATGCCAGACCTGACAATGGACACTTCTTTGAAAAGAATGGTCATCATTATGACAATCGAGATGTTGTTCCATATAATCCTTATCTCTCAGCCAAGTACAAATGTCACATCAATGTGGAGGTCTGTGCTTCAGTAGAAGCCATCAAGTACATTCACAAGTACATCTACAAAGGCCATGATAGGACAACTTTGGAGATTGCTGGAGAGCAGATGGACCAAAGGGATGAAATCAAGGAACACTTGGATGCCAGATACATCTCTGCACCTGAGGCTTGCTGGCACATCTTTGAATTCAACATGCATGGAGAACATCCCCCTGTATATCAATTACCTGTGCATTTGGAGGGCCAACATGAAGTCTACTTTCAAGATAATGAGCCTTTGGAGATGGTAGCTGCCAGGCCTAATGCAAACAAGACTGCACTCACTGCTTGGTTTGAAGCCAATGCCAGATTCCCTAATAACAACACCACTTATCAGAGCTTTCCAACCAAGTTTGTCTATGAAGCTTCCAAAAGGACCTGGAAGGAGAGGCAGAGAGGAACAGCTATTGGGAGGATGTACTTTGCTTCAACAAAACAGGGAGAAAGGTTCTACCTCAGGATGCTCCTGACAGTTGTGACCAATGCAACATCATGGGCTGATCTCAGGACAGTCAATGGCCACACTTATCCTACTTACAAGGAGGCATGCAAGGCCCTTGGTCTTCTAGAAGATGATGCAGAATGGAGGCAGTGTCTTGCTGAAGCTGCTCCAATCCAATCAGGATCAGCTCTCAGACAGCTCTTTTGCACTATCCTATTCCACTGTGCTCCTACCACTCCAGAGGCTCTATGGGATGAATTCAAGCACTCCATTTGTGATGATCTTCAACACAGATTGGAGAATATCAGGCAGTACAGGGACAGAGTCTTTACTGATGAAGATGTCTATGACTATGGCCTTTATCTAATCAATGACAATCTGAAGAATTTTGGCAAGACTCTTCAAGACTTTCCAAACATGCCAGAACCCCAACAAGTTTGGAATGTGATTCCAGGCAAGTTGGACATTGTATAAAGAGTTGACATTGATACTGAAAAAATGATTTCAGGAAATAGGCTTTTGCAAGAAGAAACAGATTATAATGTTGAAGAGTTGAAGAGAAGGGTGGATGAAAACAAGGCCAGGTTTAATGGTGAACAACTGGGGGCCTTCAATGAAGTTATGGACTCTGTGGACAACAACTTGGGCAAGATGATATTCATTCACAGTGCAGGTGGATGTGGCAAAACATTTGTCTGCAACACTTTGGCTTCTGCTGTTCAGTCCAATGGAGATGTGGCATTATGTGTAGCATCATCTGGGATTGCTGCTTTATTGCTGGAGGGTGGTAGAACTGCACATTCAAGGTTCAAAATCCCCATTCCTGCTCTGGATACATCCATTGCCAATATCAAAAGAGGAACTCAGTTGTCTCAACTCTTACTCCAGACCAAAGTTGTCATCTGGGATGAAGTCCCAATGCAACACAAAAATGCCATTGACTCTATGGATCGAGGGTTCAGAGACATCCTGGAGAAGGATGTTCCTTTTGGTGGAGTGACTGTGGTGTTTGGAGGAGATTTTAGGCAAACTCTCCCAGTTATCCAATGAGGACTCAGGCAGCAGATGATTGCTGCTTCACTCAAAAGGGGAAGACTTTGGGATCAAATTCAAGTCCACCACTTGGTTCAAAACATGAGATTGGATCAGACTCCTGATAACATTGCTCATGCAGCTTGGTTATTGGATGTTGGTGCTGGAAAAAACTTTGGGCCTGGAGAAACAGCACAACTTCCAGAAACTATGATCTGTGATGACAATTCTGTCACTGGATTGATCTCTTCCACTTATCCTCATCAGTATTACTTGGACCATACCATCCTTTCTGGCAAGAACTCTGATGTAGAGGATATCAACTCTGAAGTTTTACAGAGATGCCCAGGAGAAGAGAAAATCTTGCAGAGTGCAGACTCTGTCATATCTGATGGGAATCCTAATAATCCTGCATTGTATCCAATAGAATACCGCAACTCTCTCAGAGCCAGCAGTTTGCCTTTGGCTAGATTAGCTCTGGAGATTGGTGTTGCTGTCATGCTGCTCAGGGATCTGGATACAGCTAAAGGACTTTGCAATGGGACAAGAATGATTGTCACTCACATCAGCAACAGAGTTCTCAGATGTAGGATCATCAGTGGAGATGCCAAGTTTGCAGGATCAATTGTTTTGATTCCAAGAATCAACATGGATGTTTCTGAGGAAGATTTGCCAATTCCATTGCACAGGAGACAATTCCCAGTTCAATTGGCCTTTGCTATAACAATCAACAAGTCTCAGGGTCAATCAGTCAAGCATGTTGGATTGGACCTTTGATCAGGAGTTTTTGCACATGGCCAACTTTATGTTGCACTTTCTTGGTGCACATCAAGAGATTGTATCAAAGCCATTTTGGACCCAGAAATCACATCAAGGAAGACTGCAAATATTGTCTATCAAGAAATGCTAAATGGTTTACAAATGTAAGTGTGACTTTTAAGAAGGGGAGAGGAATGAAGGCAAAAGAGTTGTTAAGAAAAGAGGAACTAAGTGATAAAAAGAGAGTTGGGAACAAGAAATGAGTGAAGTTAAAGTAGGCTGGGGGACAAATGCAAACTAGTCACTAGCTGTAGTCACTAGCATTGCTAAGCCAAAATAATGCTAAGGGTACCTGCAGTTGGCACCCACACTAAGTAAAGGTCAAGGTTGTCAAGACTGTTGCTAAGTTGTTGGCAATGACAAAAGAAAGGGGCAATTAGAGATCTGAAGCTGGTAAGCTGAGAGCTAATGAGGGGGAATGATACTCTGTTTGTTATTTTGTCTTTGTGTACAAGCAGTATTTATACTGTTTGTAAGTATAGTATTTAGAAAGGAAATATTAGTCACTGCCAGTGATGGCATCTGCCAAAGTGTTTGTGATACATACTAGATGTCAGTCTAGTAACCAAGTATATATATGCAATGTCAATAAGATGCTTAAAAATTGTCAATCACAAGAAAAGAGCATTTCCAATGTCAATACCTGAAGTGTAGATGCTGTTCAAGTATGTTTGTAGGCTTGACAAGGACATAATAAGTAAGAAATCACACAGCTGTCCATATATCCCTTTTTAGAGAGGAAGCAGTGTTGTTGCCAGGAAATGTTGCTAGTGATCATTGTTAAGAAAGGTCTTGGCCTTATCATTCTAGATCCAAAGTCCAGACTCCACATGATGTGGCTCATGATCCATAAGTCTCATGGTTGCTAAAATCCCATGCACAAGCTACATCATTCCAGACCTTGGGGCTAGACCTCACATGCTAAGTGTCATGACTTGTGCCAGGTCATGTACAATATGATCAGCTGCTGTCCAGACAACAATGCTGAAAATGGTGCTTAGCAACAAGTGGGTCTTATCATCCTCTCCTATGGTGAAATCTTGACTGCCCTCAGTCAACTCAAAGTCCCATGATCACTTGCATGGTCTGTGCACCCAGAGTGGTAAGAATAAAAGCAGCTAGCAATTTAGCTAGCCTTTGTCAGTTCTTCCTTCCTATCTCTTCTTATCTCTTAACCTTCTCTCAGCAATCTAAATCTCATTGCCATGTCTTCTGATCTTGCCTTCCAACTTGAGAAGTGTGCAATGGCCCAGGATTTCCTCAATCATGTTGACTGCCTCCTCACCATAGTGTGTAATTTATTGGCAACAAACTCTTGCTTAGTGGTCACTGCTATCTTCAAGATTTGGCTTTGCTGGTTTGAGATGGCTGGGAGTGGGATGGAATGGGCTGAGTTGGCAATTGTTGACAAGGAGGGTTGGCAGCTGTATGAGAAGCACAAGGAAAAGGATTGGATTTGCAAGTTCAATAAACACTTTATAAGTTCTTCTTTTGCTTCCTTAGCAACAATGTTAATGCTTTTGCTAGACTCCCCTTCTGCCATCATTGGAGTTCTTGTTGAAGGATCTGGAGACTGGAATGACAGTGAGTGCCAGCAACATTGCTAAGGCTAGTGACACTGCTAAAGTAAATAGAGTTCTTCAAAGACTTATTGCCTAATGACCAGTTTTTCTTCCAGCACCCACCATGCAAATTGGTGGTGATGATGGGGGCTGAGCATAGTGAGGGCTGTGGGGGCAAGGTTAGTGTGAATCAAGGGGATATTGGGGAGGCTGAGCCCTCTACTCCCAAGTATGCAGCTGGTAGCATTGCTAAGGAGTTGGCAACAATGCCAGAGAGTAAAGAAAAGGGCAAATGAAAGGCCAGAGAGGAGGAGGAGGAGGAATTTGTGGTAAGTCTTTGTTTGTTGCTAACTTCTAGTGCTCTTTACTAACATCACTACAGGAGCCAATTCAGGACACTTTCACTAACAAGAAGTCAGCAAGTCTTTTGCAATGGAGGAAGGCTTTGACAGTAGTGAACATGGGCATGGGTGCAGGGGTGGTGTTGCAGAAAGCAAAAGGGAAGATGACAGTGTTGCTTGAGGAGCAGCAAGCATTCAAGGAGAAGCAAGAAGTGGTAAGTCTTTAGCAATTGTTGCCAATGTAGTTGCTAACAAATCTTTAAGTGCAACAACTGCTGGTCAGAGAATGACCCAGAGGGGTGCTGGTACTCTACTGGGGCCCAGCCATGCTATCGCTGTGATAGATAGCACTAGAAAAGGTTGCTTGTATAGGAGCAAGTTTTTGAAGGGCACTGGTGGGAAGTTTGTGAGGGGAATAGCACCAAAGGTGGCCTTGGTGTGACAGGCCAGGGCTTTTGTGGAGCAGTAGAGGGGGTTAGTGGCAAAAGGGAAGCTGATCCAAGTCAAGCATTCTAGCTTGAACCTGCCAATGTTGCAAGATGGGACCATGGTGTGAGGCAGTGGAGTTGCTAAGAGTAAGCAACAGGAGAAGAGCTAAGAAGTGGTGGAGAGTGAGGAGGATGATAGTGACAAGGAGGGTGCTAGCAACAGTGGTAGCAACAACAGCAACAACTTGCCTCTGGCATGGAAACAAGCAGCAAGTCCTGTGTTGGTTGCTTCAACCAAGCAACAGAAGACTGTTGCTAGCAACAAGGAGAAGGAGAGTAAGGATGTGGAGATGGCAGAGAGCACTCCTGTAGTGACAGTTGCTGAGGTGGAGATGGCAGCAAGTGGAGAAGTAGTTGAAGGTGAGAGAGAGGTTGAGGAAGAGGCAATGGAGGTGGAGAAGGACAAGAGTGACAAGGAGGCAAAGACTCAACAACAGGTAAGTCTTTTCTTTCACTAGTCAATGTTCACTAATGGTATTGCTAGGGAACCTGGTCCCATACCCTGCTGTGACAAGTGGGCAACAATGAGCTGGAGTGGCTGGATGAAGACCTGGCCTTGTCAACACCACTAACATTGGCAATGTCACTGAGAGGTTATGAAAAGAGGGTGGCAGGGATGGAGAGGGTGAGGGAGGAATTGTTAGAGGCAAGGGCAAGGTTTGCTGTTGCTAAGCAATTGCTAGCAACAGTGGCAGGATATTTGGGTGATTGCCAAGCATTCTTAGCTTGGCAAGAGGCAAATGGAGTTGGAGAGGAAGACTGGGAGGAGGGGGAGATGGGGGAGGTTCCCAGTAACAACACCAATCTTGACTCCTAGCAACTGCTGCTCCCTCTATATATATATTTGTATATCAGTTCACATCATGAACATAGACTAGCCTCTTTAAGGGGCTTTATAACTTCTATACTTTGTAGACTGGCCCCCTCAAGGAGCCCAAGAAAATGTACCATATCACAACATATCAGAAAAAGTAAGAGAGAAAGATAAGATCAAAGGCAGAGAGTAGAAGCAAAGGTCAATGAGTCAGTACACACTAGCAACAGTGGGGAAATGCTCAGTAGATCATCATGGCATAAGAACCTCCAAAGATGTGCCAAGCACTAGTGACAAGTAGCTAAGGGCAGCATCCTAACAAAAGCAAGAAGATGGTAATTAAAATGTTGTTTTTGTACAGTATTTTGATGGTTTTTCTGAATAGCTAGTAAAGAATAGCTACCCTAGTTTACCTGACCTGTCCCGGAGTATCACAACGTCCTCAGAGCGGCCCACACCCCCAACTGATCCCATCAGAATATTGCCACAGCCCGCCCTTGGATTGTACCCGACACCCATTGACTCCGCACAGCTCCATTGACTCCCACTGCCATATCCACTGCCCTCTGGAGTACCCAGTAGTCAGTATATAAGTCATAGAATAACTCCTCGAACTGGAGTCTTGATATTACATTTACTGGTTTCCTATGTTTTGTCTCCCATCTCATCTCTGTTTCTGTTTTTAAGTTTTGAATCTATCTTTTTCCTCAGTCTCGTCTCGTCTCCATCTTGTCTTGACTGTACGTATTTCCTTTGTTCTTCTAAGTTCCTCTTGCTCCCTACATCAGTATGAACTCTGCGCACATGCCACAACCTGAACATTCTTACGACAACTCCAACCCTCATTCCCCGCTCGGCCCCGGGACCCATCAAGCCCTGGTAATCACCTATCCAGCTCTGGCCCTGCCCCCATCACCCGAGAAGCCTCCGCTTACCCCGCAATCTATTTGCACGCCCACAAATTAGCCCTGACACCTGCCCTGGGTCAACAACCAGTACCTTTGGTCTTAGACTCCTCCGGACCATTCAGGACTTGCTCAGGCCACTTTCCCTAGGACCCCCTCGCAAGCCTTCCCCACCTCCGCTCCAACTCTGGACACCTGGTTATAAGCGCAGGACATCGCGTCTGCCTAGTAAGGACTCGCCAGTGTACTGAGCCCCCATCGTCAGTGGAACCTGACAGGGCATAGCAACCTGGAATGCCAGAAAACAGATGGACTTGGGGCTGAGTAACAGGTTCCTTAGTGACAGGTCATTCAGATGCTTTGCCTTTGTCAGCAGGCTTAGCAGCAGGAGTTGGTACAGAGTTGGAAGGGGAATTAGCCACTGGGGTGTTGCTAGTTGATGGTGTTGCCTTGGGGGTATTGTTTGCTGATCAATAAGATGCATGGGGGACTTGTATGCCATCAAACTTTTCACCTGGTCATCATAGTGCAAATAGTTCATGTTCCAAAGCCTCAATGCATTCTTCCTTGCTTAGCACTCATCCCATAGCAACATCCTGTTGCATTACATTGTGTATTAGCAACTGCTGCATAGCCACTTTCTCTGGGTCTGGGTTAGCATTAGATGAAAGTCTGCCTGTCACAATTTGTCCTGGGTTAAGTCAATGCCATTCCTCAATATGTTCCATGTACAGTCACTTGCCAAAATAGTTGAGAATCATGGTGCCAGACAGTAAGATAATCTTTCCTTCAGCATTTTGACAGATTTTGCCTTGTTGAATCATATGTTCCATTTTAATACAATTGCCACAGACCATGGTGACTAGTTTTGCCACAGAAGTGGCAAATGCTATTGTTGAACTGTTGGTGGGGCTGAGCATTGTTGGTCAATAGAGCTTCCAGACATTCCAACATGCTGACAATCACTGTGGTGGTTGCTAATTTGAGGGTTCCACATTTAGGAGTGGGAGATGGCAAAAGTGGAGCATTAACAACTGGCAACAAAGTAATACCAGAGGTGCCATTGCTAGTCTTGGTTGTAGCCATATCTGTACCCTTCAATACCCATTTAGTGCCTTTGAAGACCTGGTCCACATCATAGGAATGCTCTGGATAATGATCAGGGAGAGTGATTTTGAGATGGCAAACAATTTGAGACCATAGTGACATGGGGATACCTTGTTGGAATAGGTAGTGTTCCTCATTGCAGTAGAGCTTGCTGTTAGTGAGAAGCCATCTAGCAATATGTTGGAAGTCTTGATAATAGTCAGAGAACCTTCCCAATGTTGCCAGGCCACTGTTGAATGTTTGGTTGACAAGTTGTTCAAGATCACCAAGGTTATAATGAGTGCTAGCATCAGTGCCAGGGTACAACCTGAGCACTGCTGCCTTCCATTCCTGATAGGTATGAGGTTGAGGTGCATTGTTGCCAATAGTTATGTTGTTGCCAAATTCTGGTAAGCCAAGCCAGGTTTCCATCATGTTGTAGGAGACATATTGAGCTGCATATTCCTTCTTCTGGGTATCATCAGCAATACCATAGTCAGCAAAGGGATATTCCAATTCTTTGAAATACTGAGGTAATTCCCTAGGGCAATTCTCATCCCACTTAGGTGCAGTGGTGTCATTGTGCAGAGGCATTTGAGTACAACAAGCTGCAGGGTTGTTATTCATGTTAGCAATTGTTGGTATTAGTGGTGGGAGGGGGTTCTGAGGGTTAGTTGGTGAAGAGGGAATAGAATGTGCTTCTGGAAAAAAGATAGATGAGTTGGTAGTGGTTAGCAGTGATAGAGGTGCATCAAGAAAGCATTCTATAAAGGCTCTTGGGAAGTCAGCAAAAATTTTGCCAACATCATGAAGGTTCCTAGCAGTCTCTAATTTGTTGGCAAGAGGTCAGGGTTGAGTAGCTGGTCATGAGGTCTGGGGAGTTGACAAAGAGTGAAGCAGGAGTTTGCTAAAAGTTTCCAAGCAACATTTTGCTTGAGGTTACCTAAATATCCCTTGTGGTGGGCTCCAAAATGATGTGCTCCTATGTCACCTAGCTGCTGTGCAGGAAACCAGAAGACCTAAACTCTAGCAAGTAGATAAGGTAGCTGGCAATAGGAAGTTAATAGGGGCAAGCCAGTAACTTTCCCAGAAAACAAGAGCTAGTTGATGTAAAGGGGATGAGGAGTAAAGTGAAAAATGTTGCTATTGCCAGCCTAACTTGCTAGACAGTAACAAAAGGTTACTGGGTAAAAGAAGGGGAGAGGAACAAAGGCAAAAGAATTGCTAAGAAAAGGGGAACTAAGTGATAAAAGGGGAGTTGGGAATAAGAAACAAGTGAAGTTAAAGTAGGCTGGGGGACAAACACAAACTAGTCACCTGGCTGTAGTCACTAGTGTCACTAAGCCAAAATAACACTAAGGGTACCCACAGTTGGCACCCACACTAAGTCAAGGTCAAGGTTGTCAAGACTGTCACTAAGTTGTTGGTGATGACAAAAGAAAGGGGCAATAAGAGATTTGAAGCTGGTAAGCTGAGAGCTAATGAGGGGGAACAGTACTCTGTTTGTGTCAGGGGATGTCTCACTTGTTTCCCCTTCTCCTCCTCCAGTTCTTGTCAGATTTGCTCTGTTATAGTTTTCCTTTATTCTCCTTCCTTTTCCCTATCTATTGGTCCTAGTTTCAGCCCTCAGGCTGCACCGGTTCTCTGTCAATAATTCAGACAAGTGTGCCCCTTTGACACTGCCACCAGCTTATGTAACTGCTGACCAATTGCTGACACATCACTTGTGTCTTTTTTCTCTGTCATACTGTACAGTTGTTTCTCACGCTTCTGAAGCCTCTGAAGCATCACACCTGGCCTAGGGAATCCCCAGACTTGTTCTCTTTGGATTTCCCTTTGCCAGGTGAGTAGTTATCTCAGTAGACACTGTACAGTACTGAATAGACTTTGGATTTCCCTTTGCCAGCTGTGTGATTGAGCCCCAGCCTCCAGAGGTCGCCCTTACAGCTTGTTATTTTGTCTCTATGTACAGGCAGTATTTATACTGTTTGTAGGTATAGTTTTTAGAAAGGAAATATGAGTCACTGCTAGTGATAGCATCTGCCCCAAGTATTTATGATACATACTAGATGTCAGTCTAGTAACCAAGTATATGTATGCAATGTCAATAAGATGCTTAAAAATTGTCAATCACAAGAAAAGAGCATTTCCAATGTCAATACCTGAAGTGTAGATGCCATTCAAGTATGTTTGTAAGCTTGACAAGAAAAATGATAAGTAAGGAATCACACAGCTGTCCATATATCCCTTTTTAAAGAGGAGGCAGTGTTGTCACCAGGAAATGTTGCTAGTGATCATTGCTAAGAAGAGTCTTGGCCTTGTCATTCTAGATCCAAAGTCCAGACTCCACATGATGTGGCTCATGATCCATAAGTCTTGTGGTCACTAAAATCCCATGCACAGGCTACACTGCTCCAGACCTTGGGGCTAGACCTCACATGCTAAGTGTTGTGACTTGTGCCAGGTCATGTACAATATAGTCAGCTGCTGTCCAATCAACAATGCTGAAAATGGTGCTCAGCAACAAGTGGGTCTTATCAACTGTTTAAATAATTGCTTGGTTAGCACTAACTTTTATAATTTTCAGCATCTCTAATTATATACCAGTGGACATTGTAGTATTTTGTTGATAATGTGATATAGATACATGATTGGTTTATATATGAAATCTCAGTACATTGAATCGAAGAGAAAAGTAACACTGAGTCAACAAAATACAAAGACCTAACTGAACAAAGTGAGGTTGGATCTGGATCTTAGCATTGGATTATCAAATACAAAGACCTAACCAAACAAAGTGAGGTTGGGTCTGGATCTTAGCATTGAATTATCAAATACAAAGACCTAACCAAACAAAGTGAGGTTGGGTCTAGGACTGAGTATTGAGTTAGAATATTCAGGACCTAACCAAACAAAGTGAGATTGGGTCTGGGACTTGGCAAGAGCTACAGGCACATGCCCAAGGCACAGATTGTAGCTCATATAGTGAACATTTTAGAGTTTGGGAATCCTTCCTCTACAGAAGGCAATCCAATATCATCAGCAATAACAGAATCCAAGGCATTGTCAACAGTTTTCAATAGGTCAGAGAGGAGGGAGGAGGTCGAAGCTACCTTTTTTAATGACAATCGTTTGTCAAGGTGTTTATCATAGAAAGTCAGGGGAGGCATTAAAGTGGGGCAAAGGAATCCGGTCTCTACTTCGGGCTTTTGAAAATTGGAGTCTAGAAGACATTGAAATACTTCTCTTAAGCGCTCTGGCGAGTTCCGTGGCATCGAAGACTCAAAATAGTACTGATTGCCGTTCAACGAAAGTTATGTTGGTTCCATGTTCTTAGTAAGAGATATCGGATCAGAACGGGAACTCATTTGATTTATGGAGAATTCCTATCATATTCATGCAGAACCACCGTCCACTTGAAAAAATTCCAAGCCCAACGACATGTCGGCATGTAGGCATTCACTAAAGCTTAACTGAAATATCTGTGTCCGGAGTAAGCGTGAAGCCCACATACCCACCCCGAGCACTCTCTTGAATCAGGTTGGTATATAGTGGGAGGCCACCAGAAAAGTTGAGCGATTCGAGGCGCTTCCCCGGTACATTCGCACCTGTGTACCACGACTTTGCCTGCAACCAGAGACCTTTGTTGAAAATGTCGTTTACGCGCTGGACCCAGGCTTCTGAAGCTTCCCGTGTTGCGTCAATGCGAGAGTAGTTGTGTTCGCGGAGATAGGTGAGACAGTCGATGATCCAGTTACCTTGGACTTCCTGTTGATAGTGTTATTGTGGGTGTATGAAAAAAAGGACTTGGAAATAGAAGATTTCGTGGTGAAAAAACTTACGGCGCATGTGGGTCCGTTGCAAAATGCTGTAGGACCATGAGGGCCGTATGGGAAGAACATGTTGGGATAGCCGGTGACTGTCATACCCAGATACGTCGAGAGTCCTCTTTGTTTCCACATATCACCAATAGCGACGCCATCCACTCCTTGAATGCCGATTTGAGCGATACTTCCCGTCACTGCATCAAAGCCAGTAGCGAGAACAAGCACATCGAGTTCATGCACCATCCCATCCTGCGTCTTCACGCCTTTCGGAGTGATTTCGACAATCGGGTTCTCGTTGATATCGATGAGATCGACGTTAGGTTGGTTGAACACCTCGTAATACCATTGTTCCAGGCTGACGCGCTTGACTCCGAACGGGTGGCGCGGTTTCTCTGGGGCGAGCTTGCGCTGCATCTCAGGGTCCTGAACTCGCTCGAGTACCTTTTTCCTCCAGAACGCATACACCTCGTCATTTACTCTCTGATCATAGAAGATATCCTCGAACGTGCCAAACCAGTAGCGGAATCCTCCCTTCGTCCATAAATCATCCAAGAAGAGATACCGCTCCTCCGGGGACATGTCGTAAAACTTGCCGGGGGGTAGATAATCGTATTGGAACCCGGTGAATGTTTGTTCACGGCGCTTGAAAAGGATGGGATAGATTTCCTCTTTCATCTTAGTCTGCATGGCTACGCTGATGGGGCGCTCATTCATCATCGCCACTGCAGTGTTAGGCGTACGTTGGAAGACGGTGAGATGGGCTGCGACAAGCCCAGCCTCCTGTATCACCTGCACACCGCTTGCACCCGTCCCAATGACACCCACGCGCTTTCCGGTCATGTCAAACCCGTCTTCGGGCCATGATGAGGTGTGATGCACGATGCCTTGGAAGGTGTCGAGTCCTGGTATGACGGGGAAGAGAGGTTTGGATGCAAAGCCGGTGCAGAGAACCATGAAGCGAGGATTAACCGTTACTCCGGTGTCTGTGAAGACGGACCAGCGGTTTGCGGTAGTGTCGAAGGAGGCGGAGGTTACGCGAGTGTTGAAAGAGATGTCACGGCTCAGATCGAGCTTTCCGTCGACGTACTTGAAATACTCGACTAGCTCCTGGCGGCCTGGGAACTTTTCCGTCCAGTTCCAGTCCCTCCATAGTTCCTCAATGGAGAGCTGATAGATCGCAAAGTCGGAGTCAACGCGAGCACCAGGGTAACGGTTCCAATACCAGATACCGCCGAAACTACTGCCAGCTTCGAAAAGTTTCACCGAGAATCCGGCTTTGCGCAGTTTGTACAGCTGATAGACGCCGCTGAAGCCTGCGCCCACGATGAGAACGTCAAGGTTTTGGAGTCCAGCCATGAAGATCCAATGTTAGTTTCGCTCCACTCAACCTATTATATTTATGGGATTCTGAGCCTGCGTGTGAGCACCTCATCTTCTCGTGATTGTATGCATAAGCAGCAGCTTCACTGGTCTTCGAAAGCGCGGACTCAGCTCCTGTTGAGCGGTATTTGGAGTGGGTGGGAGCCTTGCCAAGATCAAGGGAAGAATGACCACCTCGTGATTGAGGACTGGGACTCAACGTTCCCCAAAGCCGTCCAGCATGTGAGAATGTCTGAGTGGTTTTATGAGAGAGATGACCGATATTATTTCTTCATCTCAGAGCTTTGACCAACGAAAACGATGCTCAAGCATGGCTTGACATAGTACAGACACATGGTCAAATGCCAAAAGGGTTACGAGGTCGACTACTCGTGTTTTCAGAAGGACAAAAATACTAGCAGTCACAGGAGCCTGGGAGATATAGCTGAGAAAGGACAAAATCAACACACGCAATTTGTGACGGACATAGACACGAGTAGGAGAAATCAAAAATCAGCACACTACAGTTGTAAGAGCCATCGATGGAGAATATCTGGTAACAAGCAGACGTGACAAGCGGGCTTCTTTACGCTCCGCACTATGGGAAGCTTATGAGCAGTTTATGGAAAGAAGGCCACACTACCTCTTAGAACGCACGCGCTTCATGACCTTCCTTGAAAAAGTGCAATTTACCCCTTCAATGTAGGTATGTACGTTCATGATCGGTAATCAGAGCGGATGAGGGTGTGGGTAAGAGCGGGTGGGACTGAAAGTTACGAGGTGATGCAGGTGCACACAAGACTCACAAGTCATGTATGTTTAACGCCGTTATACGGACATGAATCGACACCGAAGATGAGTTTCGGGAGGCTTGAGAGACTCCTGAGTCGAAGGAAAGGGCGAGGCTGATGTTTTTGAGAGATAGAGTTTTGAGCCCCCTCACATACTGCTCGGCCAACCACCGCTACTCTGCGGCACAGAGTGCAAAAGAATAAAACCAAAGTTCAATTTGGAAGGCTTCGTTAAGACTCATTGTTGTTGTTGTACATGTTCATGTTGCAGTCGGTGAGTACATAGCTTATGCGAAATCGATGGCATAAGAGAATTTCTTCAGTTTCAGCCGCGTCGCAAAGGGCGCCTTTGATTTCAACGTGGGAATACATGGGTGATTATGTCATCCGCGCTACGGTATTCTGAGTCACGGACAACATCCCGACTAGTTCTCCGGCCTGATCAGTGAACGCTATTGACCCAGCAACTGCTTCACAAACATGTGACCTTCGGAGGATGCCGATGCTTAGACTAGGTGGGATTTCAACAACGCTTGTCAGGTGTAGACTATCAGTTGCCGCCTCAGCCTGACTCAATATATCACTGAGTAAATAAATGTGGATATGATAGATTTCAAGCATATTTCAGAGTTGAATATTTTTTTTTGCAGGTTGTGTCAAGGTCATGTCATGATAAAAAGTACTTGCAACTTACCATCAGCCAAACACACAACATGGATTGCACTTTTTGGCAATATTTTTGTCAAACTCAATGTGGGTATCAAGAGGAATAATGTCTTCAGTCTTGGAAAGATCTCCAAATGACTGCAAAAATGTCTTCAACTCAACAACAGGAAGGTCAGTCAGCAGGTCAATGGCATCAGCATCAGTGTTCTGATCTGGTGCCCTGTTCTCCTGATTTGCAGCAGCACACTGTCTGTCAGCCTGCTGCTGTTGTTTTATACATGAGGAACATGTTTTTGAGAACTGATTATCAGGCTTTAGACTGAAATTTGATGTGTTCACCAATAGCATATGCTGACACTTGCCACATTTCTGATCAGTAGGAGGGTCCATTGAGGCAGTGAGAGAACTTTTCAAGAAGTTGATGTGTTGACATGTCATGACAAACAGAACTCTCATTCTGTAATACATCATACTGATATGTAAAAGGAACTCCACAAAATCTCTGCCAATGATGTCACCTGACAGCAATTTGGAGAGGGTCTAGACTTTGGAGACTGGGGAGGATAAGCAAGGGGGAGTGGTCTGAACAAGTCCAGGGTGGTCTGAACAAGTCTAGGACAAGTTGCAGGGAAGTGGTCAGACTTGATGGGGCACCAGGTACAAGTCCAGAAGTGAGTATTGAAGGTGCAGGGTAAGCGGAGGCTATGCAAGTGATGGGAGCAGAGCTGGAGCTTGATGGAGGATCAACAGATGTTGATGGGTTTCAGAACTGAGCAAATAGTGAGGTCCAGAGTTGGTTTAAAGAATGTTTGAAGTTTGTAATCATAAGTGTGGAGTTTGTAATGGTGTTAGGGTTGAGAAGACTTGAACACAATAAAGGAAATGGAGTCAAATGAGACAAGACAGAGTCAAGATGAGATTGAGATGAGAACAAAAATAGATGCAAGCAGAGATACAAAACAATCATGAGATGATAATGGAAATAGAGACAAGACAAGACTGGGAGACTGGGATAAAACTGGAAGACTGATAGAAAGGGAAACAAAACACAAAATACAAAACACAAGACAGAAACAATCAGCCCATAGGTAACATTAAGCAATATCAAGACTAGAGCACAAGGAGCTACTCTACAACTTATATACTGACTACTGGAGAGTTCCAGGGGACAATGGGTGTGGTGGTGGGGCTCGGCAGAGCTGTGCAGGGTCAACAGGTGTTAGTTGTGATTAGGGGATGGGCCACAGTGATATTCTGATGGGATCAGTCAAGGATGTGGGCCAGGGTTATCATGATGCTCCAGAGTAGGTTGGGTGAACTAGGGTGATGGACTGGTGACATACAGCAGGTTTAGGAATGGTGAGGGAGGGTTCCAGGGGCTCAGGAAAGTCAGGGGAAGCATTGACAGCTGCAGAGAAGGCATTAGAGTTAGCCAGGGAGCTGTCAGAGTTTGCCAAAGAAGTGTCAGAGTTACCCAGAGTGGGCACAGAGGGTGGATGAAGGCTGGGGGAGTTTGACAGGATGTTAGGGGGAGCTCCAGGGAAGGAAGCAGGTTGGGAACAAGGTCAGGGGTCCAGAGAGCAGGTCATGACATCACCCCCAGTTCAGCATCAAGACCCTTGAGATGTGGGGTGCAGTTCAGGGATTGGCAGAGCATGGAAATCAAAGCCAAGTAATATTGATCAAACTGCAGCAAGCGGTGGTGGCATGGAGAACAAAGTCAAAGCATGGCTGCCATTTGTCAGGGAGTTCTCCCAAGTCATTAAAAGGATCAGACATACCCCAGGGTTCCCAAACTCCTTGCCATGCCTTCCCCTGCTCTATCCCTAGCATTGTCAGCATCATCCACACTATCATCAACATCTCCTGCTCTCTCTTCCTCAGGAGAGTCCAATTCCCATTGGGACCACAGGCAGGTTGTCACGACCCGTTCCCCAAAACCCCGCACATTGCCCATCAACCCCGAAACCCCAAAAAACCCCCAACGCTCCGCCGAACCTCCACCCATGCCCCGCGCCTAGTTCGGCTAACTCCGACGGCCCCCTGGCCAACTTTGGTGCCTGCCCCGCAGCCACTGACACTTACCCTGGGCCTCCCGAACCCCAAGAACCACCCCCACTGTTCCCAATCTTTGCCACCCATCATCAACTAAACACTCTGGTTCCTCCAACCTATTCCGGAGTATCACGACAACCTCGGGGCAACCCGCGTTCTCCAATGATCCCATCAACATATCAGCGCGGCACAATCCTCGATCACAACTGACACCCGCCCCCTCCGTTGAGCTCCGCCAAGCCCCACCGCCACAGCCGACATACCCCAAAGTCCTCCGGTAGTCAGTATATAAGTCATCGAGTAGCTCTTCGTACTCTAGTCTTGATATTGCTTAACGTTACCTATGGTCTGATTGTTTCCTTTTCGTGTTTTGTGTTTCATGTTTCGTGTCTCGTTCTCTCTTATCTCAGTCTCCCGGTCTTATCTCAGTCTCCCGGTCCTGCCCTGTCCCCATTTCACTATTATTCTCGTTATCGTCTCGTATCTCCACTCGAATCTACTCTTGTTCCATATCGTCTTGTCCGACGCTGTCTCAGTGACTCCGTCTGACCGTTGTGCCCAAGTCTTCATCAACCCTAATGACCTCACGAACTCCGTGATTACGATTACGAACCCTGACACTCCTTTACCAGGTCCGAACCTCACTCTTCGCTCGGTCTCAGACTCCATCAGCTCCAAATGATCTCCCATCAAACCCCGGCTCTGTTCCCATTGATCACACAGCCACCTACTCCCTTGCTTCCACAAATCTCCCATACGGCCTTCTGCCTGAACCCCGCCAAGACCGTCTCGTTTCCTCACAATCTGACTTCTCCGGACCTTCCCGGATCTGTCTGGATCACATCCTCCCAACTACCCGCACAAGCCACCAGGGCCCGGAACGTCTTCGAGTGTTCAGTTACCAGTGCAAGGGGATCATGCCCGCCTAGTAAGGACTCGCCCAGTGCAGCTGAGCCCCCGAGGTCAGCGGAACCTGACACAGGTGAAGGCTATATACTATAGCTATGAGTGTGGGTCTGTTTTTTCTGTGTTCTGGAGTTGCTGATTGAGTTCAATAGAATTGTCTGCAGCTGTGGCTGGCCCATTGGGGGTCCCATTTTGAGGTGGAGGTTCAGCGGGGTCAGTTTTGGTGTTAGTGAGATGGTCCTCAAGATCCAATTTTGGCCCAGAGGAGATCCAGGTCATTCCAGAGGCACTATGGATTGCTCAGGCAGAGGTGACCCCAGAGAAGTTCACCAAGGCAGCAGGGTGGGTGCAGGGTCCTCCAACCCTGAAATGGTGCCAGGCAGAAGCTCCAGTAAGTTCCTTGTGTCTATTGTGCCAGGTTTTAAAGTAACTTGATGTTATAGTGTGCCCTTTGTGCTCATTATGGGGATCATTGTAGTTTTGAAAAGCCAACACAGGGCTCCTGTTGGGACACTTTGGTGTGCATCCCATGTTGTTTAAGGCATGAGAAGTGCCCAATCTCCTTGAGTTGGTGAGCAGCCTGCATGTTGGAGAAGCAGGGATAGGACATGCCATGGGTGGCAGAGCAGTTACTTGATGGGCACAGGGGAAAGGTGTCAGGTTGGGAGTCTAGAGTGGAGGGTGGAGTGGGCATGGGGTGGTCCACAATAAAGGTGGGACCTCTGCAGGGTGGGTGGAGGGAGAGGGCTTCAACAGCACACAACAAGGGGAAATGGAGGGCATCCCCCTTGCTGGAGGCAGGGCCCAGTAAGCAGCTGTGGAGGAAGGAGTTGATGGCAGGCCCTCTGGGGCCACATGTGTACTCTCCAGAGACAGGGGTTCTGATGGAGGGGTCTGGCAAAGCCTTTGATCCTTCCCCTGCACTTCCCAGGACATTTTAGCAGCAACAAGCAGAGGCATTGACCCAACTGCATGTGAGGATAAGGTCCAGAGGATTGAGAGGGATTGTGACAGGGTCTAGTGGGAATGTGATGAGGTGTGGCAGGACAGTGACATGGTGTGGCAGGAGTTGGGGGTAGCCATATAGACAATCACAGAGCAGTTATTGGAGGTACAGGAGTTGTAGGAATGGCTGGGGCAGTTGGATGTGCAGGCAGAGCAGAGGGTGGAGGTGCAACAAGGGGCCATAGAGGGAGAAGGGGCCAGGGTGGAGGTGGAGAGGCAATGCAAGAAGTGTTTGGCCAACAAGGCAGCCTTGGAGCAGAGGGGGGTTATGCATAAGTCCTTTTGTTTCTCATTCTCCTGACCTTACTGATGTAAGCTGATTAGACTGGGTCCAACAACACCACATCTTTCTCAATGAGGCATCAGCCACTCATGCCTTGATCCAAGATGGACTGGTGTGGATGCCTCAAGAACTTCCTCTGAAGTTGGAGCAGGGGTTCAGGTAGATGGGGCAGTTGTCGGTGGGGCATCAGCAGAGGAGTACAGCAGACTCCAGAGCATGGTGGGAGGTAGTGACTGATGTAGGGGAGCCATTACCTGGGCAGCTGATGGTCCTTGCCATAGTGGTCACTCAGATAGAGGTGGATCTTGTCGGAAGTGTAATGCAGAGGATCCTAGAGGAGGAGAAGGAGTGAGGAAGCAATCAGGCCTTGGTTTCTTGCCATCTTGTGCTTCCCATAGTCCCATTTGTATAATTCTGTACCTCTTTAGCTTTGTTTATATTGAGTCTTATGCAGTTCTGGTGAGCATGTGAAGTTTCAAATTGTGTGAGAGAATGAGTAAGTGAAAACATGCAGGAGTTGCTTGTGGGAGTTGAATCCCTAATAAATCTAGAGACAGGGGTTAGGCCCACTAGTGCCATCTGTGTTAACTAGTCCTGGAGTTGCTGGGGCTTGGCAGAGCATTGCAGGTGGGTTTCCCAGAGTTTAGCAGGGGTGTTGGGGGTTTTTGTAAGGGCAACCTCTAGAGCAGTAGATTGGAGTCATGCAGCTAGCAGAGGGGAATCCAAAGTATATTAGCAGAGTAGACAACAATACAATTAGTAACTAATCACTCAGCAGAGGAGAATCCAAAGAGAACAAGTCTAAGGATCCCCACTGCTCAGCACAGCACATCAGCAGGCAGTGGAGGCATGGGAACTACTGTACAGAAGACTCAAGCTGCTCCTAACCCTAGGGCAATGATTGCTGAGGTAATACAGAGAACTCCACAGTTCTTCAGAGATCTCTAGGGTTCTAGAAAGAGCCCCAGAGATGTCAAACAAGCTGCAGAGATGCTGAAACCAGTCATGGAGGTTGGAAATAGAAGTCCCCTGACATCACTCCTCCTCTAGCATGTGGCATCTCAATGCATGGGGTAAAAGAAGTCCCTGATCACTCAGTCTGCTGGTAAGATAGGATAGATTCTTCATATGGTGCACAGGGTGTCTGGATGTCTCTGGTGGAACTCCTTGATGAGTCTGGGGGCATGCATGTTCTCTCATGGCTCCCAGGAGATATTCTCAATCCTATAGCCTTTCCACTTCACCTTGTACTGTAGTCATCTCCAGAATAAACAGCTATCCAGGATTTTTTCCACCTCGTATTCCTTGTTGTTGTTAACCACCATAGGGGGTGGTGGAAGTGGCAGATGATGCTACAGATTAGGATTCTTAGAGGCTGGAGTTAGTTTGACCATGTTGAACACCAGATGAAGCTGGCGCATCCCCACAGGGAGCCAGAGTTGAAGGCCAAGAGTCCTACCTGTCATTCCACTGTAAAGAGTCCCAACTGATAGTGTGACAGCTTTTTCAAGGGCCAGGTAGTTGTGATGTCAGAGGCATCCAGATAGACTTAATCTGTGGGCTGATATTTGTGCTTTGGGGTCCTCCCACAGTTGTAGTATTGTGCCATGTCATTCTTTGCCTTTGCCAGCACTGCTCAGGCCTCCTCCTGTGACCTCCTCATCTGGTCCACAAATTTGTTTACTGCCTCATTCTCCAAGGGCTGGGCCCAGAGTTCAAAACCCATGTGTGGATGCCAACCCATGCACAAATGCCATTCTGTGTCAAGAAAGAACGGGGAGAACTGGGTGGATGTGTGAATGTGGTTGTTGTATTGGAACTCAGCATTAGGGAGGAGTTTGTCCCAGTCATCCTGGCACTCATTGCAAAAGAGGCAGAGGTACTGCTCTAACTCCTGGTTTATGCATCTGGTCTGGCCATTGGACTGCAGGTGGTAGGTGGTGGAGGTGTGGAGCTTCACTCCAAGCAGTTGGTAGAGCTCCCTAGTGAACTCCACCATAAATTGTAGTCCCCGATCAGAGACATAGGCATTGGAGAGGCTGTGGAGCTTTCAGACATTCCTCCAGTACAGGTTTGCAGCACCCATGATGGAGCAGGTGGTGTGAGTCAGAATGAAATGCACTTGCTTGCCATACAGGTCTACTACCACCATGATCACATCATAACCATGGGCATCAGGGAGCTCTACAATGAAGTCCACAGAAGCCACACTCCATTGTTTCATGAGCACAGGCAGTGAGTGTAACTGTCCATAGAGGAGTCAGTGTTGGGGCTTGGTCTGGAGGCAGAGATTGCATGTACTAGTGTAGGATCCAATATACCAGGACATCTGGGGCCACCAGTAGTTCTGCAATACTAGCACCAGTGTCTTCCACTGTCTGGGGTGCCCTGTAATGTGGGAGTTGTAGTGTTGCTCCACAATTCTCCAACAGAGCTCTAGAATGTTGGGGATATAGATATGGTCTCAGAAGGTCAGAATTCCATCTCAGAGGGCCCATTCATCTGTGCAGACTGCCTTGGCACCAGTGGTATGCCCTGACTTCAGCGTCCAAGCTGCTTGTGCCACAAGTTCCTCCTGCTGACCATCCCAATTACCCTGCCATATGTCCTGAAGAATGTCCACTTCTGCTTTCTTAATGGCTAGACCCTCTATGACTCAGATCCAAACAGTTCAGGGCAGAGGAGCACAATGTTGCTGTTATCCTCCTCCTCCGTGCCATGGTCCACTCTCTGGGACAGGGCATCTGGTTTCTCCATGCTCCAGCCAGGCTTGTGGTGTAAAGAGAAGTCAAAGTTGGCGAGGTAAAGGGACTACCAGGCCTGTCAGTGATTGAGCTTGTGATTGAGCTTCTTGGCTGTCTGGAAGTATTCAAGGTTCTTGTGATCTGTCCAGACCTTGAACTTGTGCTGCATGCCTTCCAAGAAGTGCTGCCACTCCTCAAACAACTGGATGATGGCCAGCATCTCCTTATCATGGATCTCGTAGTTCTGCTCCACCACATTCAGGCTCTTGGAGTAAAAGGCCACCAGATGCCACTTCCTATCCTCCAGAGATTGCTGCAAGAGCACAGCCCCAGTAGCAAAGTCAGAGCTGTTGGCTTCTACTCAGAAGGGAGAGTTGTCATCTGGGAAGAGGAGAACAGGTCTGGAGGTCACAGCATGCTTGAGAGTGTTGAAGGCTGTCTGCTCCAGAGGTCCCCAACTCCATGTAACATCTCTTCCAGTGAGGTCAAATAGCAGGTGGGCATGGTGCAAGAAGTCCTGGATGAATCTCCAGTAGAAGTTTGCAAAACCAAGGAATGCCTGCTCCTCCTTCTTGTTCTTGGGCTCCAGACACTCCACCACACCTGCTACCTTCACTGGGTCCATTTCTACAGCTCTGTGCAAGATGATCAGGCCAAGGTATTTAATCTGGGTCTGTTCAAACTTGCACTTCTCTAGCTTGAGATAGAGCTGGTGCTGGTGGAGGCATTCCAGGACAAAGTGAGTGATCTGACAGTGTTCCTCCAGCATTTTGGTATAGATGAGGATGTTGTCAAGGTATATACACACTATGCCCTCTGCTATGAGGTCCCAGAAGATGTTGTTCATCATGGTCTGAAAGATGGCAGGGCTATTGGTGAGTCCAAAGAACATAACAAGTGGCTCAAACAATCCCTGGTTAGTCTGGAAGGTAGCCTTCCACTTGTCTCCTTCTGAGATGTGCACATTGTTGTAACCCAACTGGACATCCAGTTTAGTGAAGTATTGTGCACCCTAGAGGTTGTTGATGAGCTTGGAGATGAGGAGGAGGGGGTAACAGTTCTTCACTGTCATGGCATTGAGAACCCAGTAGTCCTGGACCAGTCAGAGCAAGCCATCCTTCTTCTTGATGAGGAAGACTGGAGAGGCCATCAGAGACTTGGAAGGGCAGATATGACCAAAGTCCAGGTTTTCTTGCAGGAATGCATTGAGCTCCTCCTGCTCCCTGGGCATGAGCAGGTAGACCTTATAGCTGAAGGGTGTGGAATCTGGCAGCAGTTCAATGGTGTGGTCCCACCTCTTGCACTCTGGAAGTGAGTCAAATAAAGCTTTGGAGAACACATCCTCAAATATATGGAGGTGGGAAGGTACTGTGTCCTGGAACTCTTGGGGCATGGCATTGGCAGCAAATGCCTGGGCCAGCTGCTGGGACATGGTCTGGCTAGCCCAGATCTCTGCAATGGAGGGCAGCAAGTGTACAGTGGTCATATAGATCCAATCTCCCACTTCTACTGCTTTGTCCAGGAACTCCAGCTCATGTACAGCACCAAACTCCCTTCTGCACTCCTCCTCCAGAGCTCTACTGCCACTCTGGTCATCCTCATAGAGAGCCTCTCTATGGGGGAATGTCAAAGGCAGGGGATCCAGGAGATCTAGATCTGTGAAGGGGAGAGGGCTGGCACAACATGCACAGATGGCTGCATGTTCTTAAACTTGGGCCCAGCACTCTACCCTGTCCTCCACAACACAGGCAGAGCACTTCCAGGGGCACCTGCTCATGGTTACCTCTCCTTTGGTCCAATTGACCTTGGAGTTGTGCTCACAGAGCTATGTGAAGCCAAGGATCATGTCCTACCTACCCAGGCTGGTGATGGCAAACATGGCACACTCTGCATAGTTCTGATAGCAGAGGACCAGATTGACTACAGAGTTGATGATGCCTGCTTTGTTAGGTGTTCCATCAATGTTGTAGACTGGAATGGGCTTGGAGAGGGGCTGTGTGGTCAGGCTGTGGCATTTGACAAACTCCGAGTCCAGGAACAGTCCTGTTGCTCTGCTATCCAGAAGAGCTATGACTCCATGGGTTTGCTGAGTGTCCATCATCTCAATCTTCATGTCGAGATGCAGGGAGTTGGTAGATGGGCCAGAAGCCATCACATACTGTTGGGGCATTTGATGTGCCCAGGCAGGGCCATGCCGACAGACCTTCAGAAGTGTTGGGGAGCTTGGAAGGGGCTCTGTAGTTAGTGTTTGTATGTCTGGAGGAGAGTGTTGAGGTTTTTCTGTCTCAGAATGAAGAGTGTTGGAAAAGGCAGTTTCATTTTCTATCAACAGACACAAGAATTTGTTAGCACCCAGCAACAGAGGTGTACACCTCATCTGTTGCTCAACTAAAAATCCTTCTCCAGCTCCAAGGGTGAGGTGCACATGCTAATCTCCTCCAGAGTCAACTCTAGCATAGACTTGTCCAGCAATGGAGCTCTGACAGCATTCTTTGTGGCCAGCAGCTGTAGGAGTTCCTCCTGCTCTGCCATGGAGAGGTAGCATACCTCCAGGCCCAGGGGGCAGTGCCATGCAAAGTGCCTGGGCTTCTAGCATCTCCAGCACAGCAGCAGGGCAGTGTGGAGCTGCCTGGCAGCATCCACATCCATAGGGATCCCTGGTAGCAGGGGGCACACTGCAGGGATGGCTAGAGTAAAGGCTGGCATTGGGCAAGCAGGTGCAGGGTGGCAGAAATTGCTGATTGGAGTGAGGCACAGTGCAGAATGTGGATGGCAGAGCTCCCTTTAGATCTCCATGAGTTGCCACTGGTCTCAGGCCACCTTGTACCACAATACAATCTTTTCATTGTTGGGGTGACCCTCTGCCAGATTGTTGATGTGTTCCACCAGTGCAGGGTGCAAGCTGTTTCAGAAGGTGAGGCATAGTTGAAGGCCATCAGGGTAAGCAGCCTGCTTGACCAGAGCCCAGAACAAGTCAATGTACTCATTCAGTGTACACTTTCCTTGCCCATATTGCTCTCTATCACGTAGTGTCAAGGCCACAGTCTTGGTGGGGTCTAATGGGGAAACCTCCACACAGAAGTCCTTCTCAAAGGGGCCCAGTCCAGAAAACTTCCAATGCTTCCAGAGCAACAGAAAACTCATAGCACGTAGGTGGAGGCATGTCCAGACTTCATGTATGACAGCACCCAGGCTATTTTCAATGCATTGGAGTCAAAGGCATCCCTACTGAGGTGGATATAGGTGAGGCAGGACTGCAGAAATTGCTCCCTGCTGGAGCAGGCACCATTGTATGCATCTGGTAGCACCAGATGTGGAATCCACAGCCGTAGAGTCACCAAAGCTGTGGGGACAGGTGTGGAGGGGGTTGAGGCTGGTTCTGCAGCTGCAGGAGGAGTGGAGTTAGGGGTCAGGTGTTTGAGCAATGCCTGGAGTGATTGGGAGATAAGATCTGTCATTTGACAAAGGGTAGAAAGTTTGGTAGTATGATGGGTGAGAGATGATTGCATTAATTGCACCTGGGTTTCTAAGTGTAGCAGGTGAGTCCAGGCTTCATCCTGCAGGGCTAGGGCCTCTTAGGGTGTGTCTGGGTTGGCAAGCTGAGACATAGAGCTCTGTGGTGTTTAATCCTGGTGGGGAAGCAACAGATAGTGGTTTGGAGGTTCCTTGTGACTATGAGGGGCTTCCAGACCAGTTTTATGAGACTTGTTCTGCTACAAGGGCAACCTCCAGAGCAGTGGATTGGAGTCATGCAGCTAGCAGAGGGGAATCTGAAGTATATTAGCAGAGTATACAATAATACAATCAGTAACTAATCACCTAGCAGAGAGGAATCTGAAGAGAACAAGTCTAAGGATCCCTGCTGCTCAGCACAGCACATCAGCAGGCAGCGGAGGCATGGGAACTACTGTACAGAAAACTGGAGCTGCTCCTAACCCTAGAACAATAATTGCTGAGGTAATACAGAGAACTCTGCAGTTCTCCAGAGATCTCTGGGGTTCTAGAAAGAGCTCCAGAGATGTCAAACAAGCTGCAGAGATGCTAGAACTGTCACAACCCGTCCCCTGGATCCCTGCACATTGTCCAGCAACCTCCCGATTCCCCAAAACCTCCAACACTCTGCTGAACTTCCGCCCATGCCCCGTGCCTATTTTGGTTAGCCCCAACGCAACCTCAGCTAACTCCAACACCTCCCCGGCTAACTCCAACGGCCCCCTGGCCAACTTCAACGCCTTCCCCGCAGCCACTGACACTTACCCTGGATCTCCCAAACCCTGAGAACCACCCCCGCTGTTCCCGATCTTTGCCACCCATCATCAACTCAACACCCTGGTTCCTCCGACCCATTCCAGAGTATCACGACAACCTCGGGGCGACCTGCATTCCCAAATGATCCCATCAACATATCAGTGTGGCCCGACTCTCGATCGCAACCGACACCCACCCACTCCATCGAGCTCTGCCAAGCCCCGCCGCCACAGCTGACGTACTCCAAAGTTCTCCGGTAGTCAGTATATAAGATGTTGAGTAGCTCTTCATACTCTAGTCTGGATATTGCTTAACGTTACCTATGGTCTGATTGTTTCCTTCTTGTGTTTCGTGTTTCGTGTTTTGTTTTCCTTACTCTCAGTCTCCCGGTCTTATCTCAGTCTCCTGGTCTTGTCTTGTCTCCATTTCATTATCATTCTCGTTATCGTTTCGTATCTCCACATGAATCTATTCTTGTTCCATCTTGACCCCATCTCCTTTTGTCTGACGCTGTCTTGGTGACTTCGTCCGGCCGTTGTGCCCAAGTCTTCCTCAAACTTAACGACCTCATGAACTCCACAATTACAATTATGAATCCCAACACTCTTTCACCAGGTCTGAACCTCACTCTTCACTCGGTCCTGGACTCCATCAACTCCAATTGATCTTCCATCAAACCCTGGCTCTGCTCCCATTGATCACGTAGCCGCCTACTCCTTCGCGTCTGCAAATCTCCCATATGGTCTTCTGCCTGAACCCCGCCAAGCCTGTCCTGTTTCCTCACAATCCAACTTCTCCGGACCTCCCCGGACCTGTCCGGATCACATCCCACTGACTATCCGCACAAGCCATCAGTGCCCAGAATGCTTTCGAGTGTTTGGTTGCCAGTGCAAGGGGATCACACCTGCCTAGTAAGGACTCATCCAGTGCAGCTGAGCCCCCAGGGTCAGCGGAACCTGACAAGAACCAGTTATGGAGGTCAGAAATGGAAGTCCCCTGACAGTTTTCTGCAGAGCTCCAATGTGTTTTTGGGGGAATCAATGGGTGGGTGTCTACCTGGGCTTGCTTCTTGGGGGGTTGGACCAAGGTTGCAAGTGGGGGTCCCCAGGTCTGGGGTTATGTCGAGCATTTGTTGTTGGGCTTAAGGGTGGATCTCCAGACTTTAAGTATGCTTTGGCAGCAGCTTTGGTTTTTGTTCTGACATGTCTGGCAGAGGGGGCAGAGGTCCCTTTTGATGGCAGTGGAGGTGACAGAGTAAAGGTTGTCCTTGGGAGTGGGGTAGGTTGGAGGTGAAAGTCCTTGGTGGCATAGCAGAGGGGCTCAGCTATGCTGTTGTTTGGGTCAGCATAAGGGTGGAGATACTTTCTCAAAGTTTGGTTTGCTTATTCTTGCAATCCATCAGCCTCTGAGTGTGAGGGGTTGGGTGGATGACTTCAAGGGCAGAGGGTGTTTGGAGGGTTTTGTTTGGGCAGAGGCATGCTTGAGTAGGGGTTTATCAAACTCTGGAGTATTGTGTTTTGTTGAAGACATGTTTGGTTAGGCATTTGCTGTGCTCCAAAGTATTGCATTTTGTGCTTGGTTGGGGTTTTGCTGCACTCTGGAGTGTCAGCAGAGGGTCATGCTTGGTTGGGGTTTGTAGGTTCTGGGCCAGTTACATGACATTCCTTCTTGTTCCTGACCAAAGGTAAGTCCAGAGATGGGTAGGGGAGTCTTACATGTTCCTGGCATCTTTGGAGCTTGGGGTGCAGTCAGAGTTTGTCAGGACGAGTGTGTTCTGAGTCTGGGGCATGGGTTCATCCTTCTTGGAGTAAGGGTTGGTAGTCCAGAGACAGTGCAGAGGTTGACTGGTGGATGATTCTTCTTGGCAGAGTTGCTTTTGAGTATGACTGGTGGATGATTCCTCTTGGCAGAGTTGCTTTTGAGTATGACTGGTGGATGATTCTTCTTGGCAGAGTTGCTTTTGAGTATGACTGGTGGATGATTCTTCTTGGCAGAGTTGCTTTTGGGTGAGGTGCAGAGCAAGGAGGAGTTTGGGGTTGTTCTTCCATGGGTTGTTCTTCCTGGGGGTTGGGGCAGGTGGTGTGGAAGTGGCGTAATGGGCGGGTCGGCTGCTGGCTCATTGGCGGAGTTGCATCGAGGGTTGTATTGGGGGGTCCAGCATTGTATTGGAGGTCCAGCAGCAGTTTTGTCCCTTCCCAGGGTGGAGCCAGCAGACTGGAGGCAGTGTGAGGGTTGGTCAAAACATAGGTCATAATAGAGCTTGCCTCTTGTCGTCAAGATATTTTGCGGCTCAAAAGGGAGTATGATTTCCTGTAACAGCTAGGCACCACCTTGTCCCAAAACATTCCAAGAGCCTACGGCCTCTTCTTATATCCTGGTCCATATTTTAATACCTCTTTTGGTGCTCTTCTACTCGAGGATAAAGGGTTCTCTCTCGCCGAATATTTTTCTGAATCACCAATACGGTTCACCTTATCATTGGATCAAAGGTAGGTACCTATTGCTCCCTGTCTATCATGGTGATTCTCAGTTGCGTTGCTTCGCTTGAATCAGCATCAAATTTAGGTCCTTGTTGAACTGGCTGCATGATGCGGGAGTTTGACCCGGAAATCTCTAGTTCTTAATCGTAATCAACTCTATCCCATGGATGTCTCTATCGTAGGTTTTGAACGCGTAAAAGTCGAACGATCTGACACCTCTGGAACTCTGCCAGAAAAAGCAATAGCAGAGATGAGGGAGGAGCGTAATTGTTAAAATCGCTTTTGAATCCAGTATCGAACATCAATGAGGTCAGGAAAGAAAGTATCAGTGGGCAGCTTCCGTCGAAAACCTCGGAAAATGTAACAAGTCCGAGGCAAAGAGGGGCGGCAAATAAGAAAACTCTTTATCATGGGCGTGATTTACGGTAATATAGGATTTCAAAATACTTAGTCGGAATCCTTAGCCATGAGCATCATTCAGGCTGTTCGAGGTCTTTGTGAATGAATATGGTTGAAGGAATAATAAGTTAATCATCGACGTCCGGGTCACTAGGAACCGTCTGATTCTGCATCTCGTTCCTGAGTCTCACGCGAGAGGCGTGATTCGTGTTCTCCGTTGAGTAGTGCCAGGAAGGTCTTGTCCTCACGATCAAGAAAAATTTCATCAGCATCTAGAGCAGCGCGATTGAAGTCTATGATATATGGATGTGCTTCATGGTCGATGGTAAGATTTTCCAGACGCAAGTCGCGGTGACGAACACCAGCACTGTGAATGGATTTCAAAGCATCCAAAAATCCAGCTATGAAGTACTTAAGATATGAGCAGGTAATTCACGTCTGAGTTTCTATCACTCACTTTTCTGATTCCGAAATCGTTGTTTCGAGTCGTTTGGATATATCAGGAAGTCTGCAATCCCAGAGCGAGGAACCAACGTTTGCCATGAAGAGAGCTAATGCCTCACTCTCTATGTCTTCGAATGAATCAAACACGTGAGGGACACCGCGGATATCATGTGATTGTACACACTGAACTCATATTGTAACCTCTTCCTCTGGACATCGGTGAAAGCGAGCTTGACAACGACATCGTCGAAAGAAAAGTGTTTGTTGTTAGACCCCAGGAAATCAGTTGTAGCTGCGTGAGTGTCACCTGTTGCTCCATAAGCAATTCCAGAGGTGATAGTGATATCAAAGTACTCGAGGGGCTCGAAGTTTACTTTGGTTGTCTTTGGTTCGGTGACACGTAAAAATGACGCTGGAATTGAAGGATTGTATGTATGGACCGTGGTTGATCCGTAACAATGCTAAATTGCGATTGGCAAGACCATCACACACAGCCTAGTGAAAACTTCTTAAATAATGTTAAATAGAGCATAAATTTCCCCACATACCCTGAAGTTCTCTGAAACTCTAACTTCTTTGCATCTTCCAAAGCGACGCTCCTCCTAGTTCTTGAACGTTTATTTTCCTCGAAAGGTATAGATCCCCGCTTACGCTTCGTATATTTCGCCTAAGCTTCTTGTGAGACGACCTGTTGAGTTCGATCACGAACATCTTCAACTATAGAGAGGAAGAGTCCAATCTGAATATGACCATACGCAGGATCTTTACGATGCACGACATCGATGAGATCAGAAACAAAGAGTGTTTGACTGGATCGATGTTGAAAAGCAATCCGTTCATAGGTTCCGCAGTGTAGGATAAGAAAAGGAGTCCTTTTCAACTGCTCGCGTCCATGCCTGATCACAATATACAGATCAGTGGGGATGCTTCAAGAGAAGGGAAACAACTTCAGATGTTGTATGATCGAGATGGCCATACCTTCGTCAACGACAGTCATCTCTCTGTTTCTATCAGGGACTATGACAGTGGGCCACTTTTGATTTGATTCGGCTGCTAAAGATGACTTGGACTTCTTCACTTGTGTAATCCCTACTAGATTTTTCGCTCTTTTCTCTATCTCAGCTTTCGAACTTGTCAAGCGAGCGCTTCTCCGTAGAGAACCTGTAATAACAGAATGAGATTTGCAGGAGGAAGCAATCTTCAATGGTTCAGGTTCTCCGACCCATGAAGACACAGTTTGTCCCCATGCAGTATTGATGGCATCTGAAGAGAAGGCAAGAGAATCATGTACAGGCGACTTGTGGTCAAGTATTGCGGAAGGGATGATTTCAGGAAAGGATTCCTTGATTACAATGCGGTCAATATCCTTTAACATATCTTGAGCTTCCTGGCGGATAAAGAATGTCTGCCAGACTGCCATTCACGGAAATCTTTGTTTCAATTCCCCGAGTTGCTTCCGTTTGTCATCGTCCAGAGCGTCCCATGCATCCTTGTCCATCATGAGGTGTTCCCGACCCCCCTTGAATTGGTAAGGCTCGAGTATTTGCAGAAAAAAATCTTCGGCCAAAGTGTAATATTTTTGGTCGCGTGAGGCGCTTTTTACTGCCATCTGAAAGGCGTTAGACCACGTAGGAGCCGTAGGATGGAGTACCAGAGTGGAAACAATTCTAGTGATGGCAAGGGAAATCATGACGCGGTATATCTGGTCAATAGCTTTGGCGTCCTTTGGTAAAGGGTCAACGAAATATCTGCATTGGTCAGGCTTCGGGATACTCTCAGCTGGAGGCAAACCAACATTGTCCTTGGAAATCCTTTCCAGCACAATATCGACAGACTTCGATAGGTTCATAAGCATTGTGGGGGCCAACTTGACCCTCTTGAGAGAGTCGTCTGTCGAGGTGGGAATCATAGAATGTGAGAGGATGTGTCAATTTAGGACACGGAGTATTTGTCCAAAGCAGGGGAGTTGGGAGATTGTAGCCAAAGACTGACTGAAAGGCAGTCTCAAGATCCTTGAGCAGGTTTGTCATCTATGTACGGCACAACTTAGAACAAACTACAAGTTGAACAAGGCCTTCGGAAAAGTACCGGATCAATATTACAAAATGACCTCTTACAAGTAACGATTTGATCTCTTTCGATGTAAGGAAGGCTAGGCATACAGTTTTCAGCACGCTGCAAACCATGTCTTCAAACGAATTTCAGATTATTGCGAGACTTGCGCTGATTCTGAACAACGAAATTCTCGTCAAGTTTGATCAGTAGTATATAGTAGGAAATCATGAACAGCTGTTCTTATGTGAAGAATAATAAAATATCATATTTTATAGAGATACAAATACACATTCGACGAACACGGGCATTGAGTTCATCTTCCTTCCTTCGAAATGCGATTCCTATTCCGATCCTTTCATGAAAGCAGGTGTTCAAGCGTCCACGGAGAATCTAAAGATGCGGGGTCGTAGAAATAGGCGGTAGGCGGTAGGGCGAATGGGGCTGGGTGTTCCGGATGGATAAAGGTAAAGCAGGTATTCGAGCGTCCACGGAGACTCTAAAGATGCGGAGTCGTAGAAATAGGCGGTAGGCGGTAGGGGCGAATAGGGCTGGGTGTTCCGGATGGAAAAAGGTAGAATGTGAGGGAGGGCTAGGAGTTAGAAAGCGGGGGTAACGGTGACGGTGACGGTGACGGTGACGGTGAGGTAGATAGTGGTGGAAGAGGTGTGGTAGAGGTCGCGATAGCACTGAGGTTGTATAGACGTGTACACACGACTTATATGACTTTAAACATCCCTCTTCGTGATGGAAACCGCATGTGCTCAACAGCTTTTCGAAGGCTCGACGATGACGACGAGGCGAGCGCGAAGGAACCAGCCTCCAAGTCACGACGCCTTATTCTTCGAAAACCTCGCTCTCGCTCTCTCCATCGACTCTTTCAGCTCAGGACTTTCCCAAGCTTTCTCATCCTCCCTCCAACTCGAGCTCGGCGTCATATCATGTCCAAGTCCCACACTCCTCGGCCAGGCACTGCTGCTCTGCGGCATAGAAGAAGGGACGAAGCCGAAACTCGATCCGGAAGGGCTCGGTGTAAGGGAGTGGTGCGTTGTTGTGGCATTGAATGTGGTGATGGCTGATGTGGGAGCAAAGGAAGGAAGGAGACCGCGTGGGCGTTTGGTCGAGTGCCGCAGGGAACTAGTGCGGGAGGGAGAGGCGGAAGTAAGGTGGGTATGTGTATCTTCTTCTTCTTCCCAAGCGCCGCTACCGTCATCGACTTCGTCTTCTTGCGAGTCGGACATTACGACGACTTCGCGGCTGAGAGCGCGTTTGCCTTCTTCGATCAGTCTGCTTAACTTGTCGCCAATCCAGTCCATCTGAAATTAAAAAGGAGGTCCCGTTAGTTTCGTTTTTTTTTCTCATGCTCGATGGACAGACCTGGTCTTCGACTTCCATGGAGTCCGTCGCGGGATCTGAGCAGAAGTTGAACTCGGGTTGTGATGGTGGGAATTGAGTCGAGGGTCTAGAGGAGGTAAGTAGAGGAGTTCGGGTGCGGGTGCGACGATGTGCAAGAGACCGTTTGCCTGCAGAATGCACAGGATGTCGTTCCTTTTTTCTTCGCGGAGTTGTAGGGGCAGGGGCAATTTGTGGTGCTGCGGAGAGGGGCGGATCAGGGTTCCAATTGCCCTGCTGGTAAGGAGGGGGAGGGGGTTGCTGGTGCTGTTCCTCCAGCCGGGGAGGTACTTTACCACGGTCTCTCCAGCTGCGAAAGAACAAGATCAGTCGAGATAAGATCGACTGGCTAACAAAGGTTACTTACAGGCGATATACCGTAAGCCCTACTGCGGTGCCGATGAGCGCAGCGCTGAGGGCCGTCGAAACGATCGAGCCTGCGAGACCGCGGCGGCGCTTGGCCGGGGGTGGCATCTCTATGTGGAGAACAAGTATCAGACGATCGAACATTTCAAGGATTGATATGAGGGGGAAAGAATAAAAGAAAGTGTGTGTTGAGAAAGTGCAGAAGTTGAGCAGAAAATGATAAACCCTGAGTCCTCGATGCGATATAAAACCCAGTTAACACGCACAAGTAGGCCAGAATACACGCGTAAAAAACGAGATGTGCTAAGCAAAGGAACGTCAAACACATGAAACCGAAACACACCTGTATCAGCAAACATTTCAACCTCGTGAAATTCATCTGCACTCCGTTCTGTCATCGTTCTGTACTTGGACGGCGTATCAAGATAACCACTCGTCGACGCTAGAGTAGTTGTAGATTGGCTCGTAGAAACAAAAGCGGGTTCCCAGCCTCTTTTTCTTGATAAAGGAGTAAGAACAGGGGAGCCAGAGGAGTCAGGTGGTGGGCGAGGGCGTGTTATTCGTATCTTTTGCTTATGAGACTGTAAACTCCCGTGCTTGTCAACCGGCGTCGGTGGAAGCTGTTGTTCCGACCGGGTGCCACTGCCAAATGGGTTGGACAGCCCCGGAACGGATAGACTGAATGTAAACGGGAACGGCATAATAGGCCTTTAGAAGTCCGTTAGATGAGGTTGTGAAGTTGGGGAAGAACTTGAACAAGAAGATAAAGCTTCGAATGAACTTGGCAAAGCCACTCGACGGTGGAAGTTGAACATAAACCACGCGGTGCAGAACGTGACATAACTATCTTTGTCTTTGATGAACACATTGCACACAGGCCACGTTTGTTCTCGCTGCTAGTATCTACGAAAAAAAGCTATCCTTGACTTAAAAATGATCACGGAAGAACTACGAGATGCAAACTTCGAGCCGGAGAGTAAAATCTCCCGTAAGTTCTCGATCCAAGCTCAATTTCATCTATTACTGCGTGCCTTCCGGAATCTAAGTACCAGTGACGTGACAATATCGTGCAGAGTCTTGCTTCAAGATGCTTCCCGTCTGGCTGCATCGGTATCGTCGCCTGAAGACCTTGATTTGTCCGAGGCAGGAATAGTGCCGTTCGACCGCCTCTTGAAATGCTTGCAGTCTACCGAACGAAAGTCCAGAATGGCCTTGATTTAACCTCACCTTCAACGAAGCTCATTTAGACTCAGATTCAAGCCTACCATCTAAGACTTGGTAACGCAACGGTGCTTGTCATCACTCTCCGCATTGCTACCGACAATTGCCGCGTTCGAACCGGGGTGCATTGTCTGTCACCTTAGACATTATGGTCTGTCCATACGACTCTTAACATCTTGTGGCTTTCATCTACTTGTTGCAAATAGTATTTCACCTATTCCACGTACCCGTCCCAGACAAAGCTGATTTGAATACAGCATCGCGTTGCTCTGGCAACTTCCAGGTTCCTACTTATCTGCACAAGTACTTATACGCTCCAAACTATCAATCGCCATGAGCTTCAGAGAGGCAAGTCCTTTCTAGCTTTCCCCAACAAGTATATTCCTAGCTTAACTTAGCCTTCTCCCGCTTTAGCACCCAAAACCAATCGGACTTAGGCGTCCATTATATACAACCTCAGGCTAGTATTCAACCAGTCTACTCCCTAACAGAGGCTTCCGTAGTTCCGAGAGGAATCCAAATGGAGTCCCATCCAATCCAGATCATGTAGGTGGCATTCATTCGTCTTTCCTTCTCTTTTTCCACTTGGGAGATACGGGCCCTAAACTAAATAGATCATAAGCTTGACCTCCCGTATAACCACAATGCATCCTTCGAAGAACACCCCTGTATCATAGCAGTCCTTGTTACATGTGGAAGGACCACGTACCGTGACGCTGTTCGGGCTTGTTCAACTCGGGCGATGGGCATATATATAATGTGCAAAGTAAGCCTTTTCGTGATACTATCAGTACCTACACCAATATCATGGCTGTATCCTCCTTTATACCTCGCACAACCCAGTAATATGATGGTTGCTCGTCGCTCGATAATGCTCTTTGAATACTCGTGAACGATGCATGCGATGAACAGTCCCGTTCGATCCGGGAACTGGGAATTATCGATCATCCTGCGTATCTTCACGATTTCGGTATGACGGTTTTTCCGAAAGCTTGCATGTTCTTGTTACACAATAACAAGGTCCCCGCTGCACCGTGCAGACTATGGCCGCCGGAGTGGTCTTCAAGGACTTATTCTACGGTGGGCATGCCGCCTACTTCGTCGACATTCTCACTCACATTCACTCTCGCAGCACAGTCCAGTATGACGGGTTTCGCTCGACAAACACCATGCACGCATCCCAACGTTTGCAAACAATTTATTACCCTTGTTCAGCACTGAACCTTGGAAGGGAAGTCTTCTAGAAGTCCTCATTTCTGATTGGCGGACGGTCGTTACACTCTGAAAGCAACAGCCCAGCGTCGCAGTGGTCCTCGCCAGTTGCGAAGCCATGTCAAAGCACGATCTTGACCGACCCGTTCAACTCGGATGACTCAGTCGCGATAGCATGAGCTTGTTTCTGCACGGATTGACAGAATTTATTCCTTGTACTCTCCACATTGCATTTTATATTGCATTCTATTCTACCCTCCCGCACAACCTAGTACCATTATGATCCTCGCTCGACTGCTTCTAGAACACTTGCAGACGATGTATGATTGTATGCATATGACAAACATTGCTGTTTGATCTGGTGGCGAACTGAATAGTGGCGACGCTTTTTTCTGGGTGGTGTTCGCGTCACGCACGCTTGATTGGGATCTCCACTAAACTGCACGCACGCTTGACTAGGATCTCCACGCACCCTACACAACACAGCCCATGGCCTAGTCTCATAGTCCCCGCCGAGTCCGTTGCATCCAGACAATGAGCACTATCATGGGGACCAAGAGGCCATTTTGCTTGTGATCGTAAGGACATCGTTGAAGTCATCAGTGCGAGTGCATATCGCGGTCTCCTCTACTTCTTGAACGACCTAGTAATTAGGCATAACATTCGTCGTCGATACGATGCTTCAGTATCCACTAAACTGCGTACATACCATATGCCGAGATGTCCTGTTCGACGCGGGCTGTAAGCTACTTACTATTAGCAGTTGCAGCGAGCTTTTTGTAATACTCGACATTCACTTGATCGCCACTCAAAGGAAATAACATTTTTCACATGGGTATGTACAGCGCTCCTACTTGGATGCTGCCGTTCCAGAACTTCAGACAATGTATTGAGTGAACATTGCATTCTTTCGTCGAGTTATTCAACGTCTGACAAGCCAAAATTGTATGTATGATGGCAACCTAGTGACACTCATGACCATACAGAGCCGCGATACAAAGAACACGTTAGTGGGCTATTGTCCACTCCGTCCGTCTGGTTTCTGTATCTTACTTTCACTGGTAAAGACACAAAATTAGCTGATGCTCGGCAAGTGTAAGCTCACCGCTTTTGCTAGAGGAACCTTGTATCCCGACTCGAGATGCTTCAGACTGTCAATCGAGCTGGCCCGGCAAGCATTGCGGAGTGTTAAAGCGGATAATAGTAGGGAAGGTGTTAATGGCAGATAGTATGGGATCTATTGCATCAGACTGTAGTCAAGTGACTGCGGGGCGTAAACGGCAAGCTTAAAAAGGCTTCGGGCCGGAGTACATTAGGAGTGTCCGTAAATCACACCTGTACATACTATAGGGACTGACATAGGGCAAGGCCCCAACTGGTCCTTGAAAAATAAATGGAAAAAAAAGAAAAAAAAAGACTGTCAATGCAAGTAATAGACGTGATGTTGAATTCCAATTGAAGCATATAAAGTATCACCAACTTCCTTATCCTGCCCAAAGTAAGAATAAAACACAAGTGTCTGAATGGGTCTAAGGGCTTCAATTTTTTTTCTCCGCGGATGCCGACCTTTGCGGTTAACCTAAATTTTATTCGTCTCCTTGACTCCCCGTGTGTCAATACATACTCATTCTCAGTTTTAATGACCGAGAAGTCTGCCTCGACCCTGATCCTTGTACTCGGGACCAACTGCCGCATTGACAATGCAGCTCAAAGCAATATCGGTGTCATAAGGAGGTTCCATGTCAGAAACGTCGGGAACGATTCTTCCTCAATCTTATCCGAGTCCTCAATATCTCTTGCGGGAGGCGGCCTCATTTCAACAAGTCACAATAAACTGTTCTTTCTTCCCGTTTGAGACCCGCCCAGATATTCTACTCCTGAATTGTAATTGCACTTCTCACAAGTATTACATGAGTATGTGCGAGCTGAAAGTTTGATGGTCTTTGAATCCCATTTCAAGGATTCACCGCTGGATCCAGAGGCGTCTAGAAGGGCAGTAATAAATGTATTAAACTTTTGACTTTTCTGACAGTGAGCCCAGATATCATTTGCTCCTCCTATTTGCTGCGAGACTGTGTTTCTTGACAGTAGGCCCAGACATCTTGCTCCTCCTAGTCGGCTGCGAGACTGTTTCTTGAAACGATCCGTTTGTTTCTCAGGCCTGGGCTGAAAATTTACGATTGGCTAATCCAATATTCAGGAAATCCTGTCCGACATGAACAGTGTAAACAGTAAATAACGAGGATCGCTCCATGATTCGCACGACGACTGTCCGTCTCGAAGAGCAAGTTAGATCTTTGTACCCAACGCTAAACTTCTCTGAACTTCCGGAGAGAAATTTTAATTCTTGTTTACGGATGTAGGCCCGGTCACCGGCGCCGGCGGTATGGGTCGAACCCTGAAATGCGGACCTGATGATCAGACGTATCAATGAATAGTGCTTAATTGGCGCTATGTAGGCCCTGTCAGCTTGCGCTCTGGATTGAGGAAGTACAGATCAGAAGTCGCTGTCTTCTCTGCTCGCGGTTCTTAGAACGCAAGGAAACCACCTTTCAACATACCAGAGGACTCAAGCTTCACGGGATGCGAGAAGAAAGAACTCCGAGTCGGAGTCAACTTCGAGATCGACGGACGATCATTATACATACTTGATGGCTTGGAACGTCTTCTACCCCGCATTTCCAAATTTATACAGTTCATGAAAATTGAAATTGGAGGGGATCGCTGTCTGCACAACACGAGAAATCATTCGTGGAAAATTTCGAAGTTGTATGGGCACTGACATCTACGTTTGCGGCTAGATCCTGATCAGCACGGGAAATTATTTTCAGGGTTATAGAATGGCCGTAACTTCCCAAAGACCGGGAGATCCGTCCGCCAACAATGTAAGATCCCAAAGTCTCTGAAACTCAGGCAAAACCTCCGCACCTCCGCACGTCATTCAAGCACTGTTCGCTTGTGCAGAAATACTCTTTTCCCAATGGCAGCAGAAATCATCAGGCCCTCCCACTGCATCGCCACAAGACAAGTAGGCCGGCGCGCCTTCTCCTCAAGGTCGAAGTGAGGGTGAAGCCCGCACGAGAATATAGAATCAGCGTGATAAATCCAGTCATGTAAGTCCAACGACCCAAGGAACAAGCTTTCCCCACTGAGGTTTTGATGCTACCCCACTTGCCCTTTTTATATGGTCTCATTAGGTCCACCGTGGCGTACCCTTACAGATTCGACCATAGCTATATTATTGTAGCGGAAGTCCGATAACAGTAACATAGTAACATAAGATTACTTTGTTATCACAATGGATACTCTCATGCAATTCTGAAGATTGATAGTGACCTATTGAGGAATAAAGTGAAACTAATGTTATGCCTATGTCATGATAAAAGACCATCGCGAGATCCTGGTTGTTGTCCATTTATCAAAAATGTTGATATATGTATAGGAGTTACAAGGACAGTGAGATACCGATCCACATAAGAACGTCGCACAAGTTGACTTGTGGAAGTGGAGTTCCTCGCAGCCTGAGAGTAGGTATCAGAGTATGCACATGACTAGTGGTAGATGACTCCTGCGTAAGAAAAGAGAAATTCACTGTTGGAACAAGAACAGCGGATTCTTGTGATTATGAGCATTTCAATGCCAGTCGCTCTGCATCCCACCCTGCGACTGACTTTGATAGAGAGTATAGTCTTTCCATAGCCCAAAAAACGAAAAGAGTATACTCGTGCCTCTTGTACAATTGTGAAGCCTGTTCTTCTATCACCGTTGAATTTATGCGGGGAAAATATCCGCGCCCTTGAGTTGTTCGATGCTTTCGCCTTCTGAAGTACAATTGGAAATCGGGAAAATCAAGTATGGGTAAGCCTAGGCCATGCTGTTGACTGTAGAGTGAAATACACGACCCAACCGCGAGTGTCTGAGGCGACTGGACAAAGCCGAAGGGGATCGAACGAATAATCGAAATACCAGAGTCTAGCCGTTATATATTCAACGTAGATACCTGCGTTGTGAAAGCGAACTGACGTGGCCATTGTCAGTGACGCTAGGATAATTCACCATGCATGAAGACAGCGGAGCGAACTCGAAGGTGTTGAGGATCGTCATAAAAAGAGTTGCATTCGCTTCATGAATGCTGACGATGACACCTTGGGACGCACGAACAACAAGCGCAGATTCTGGTTACAAGTTGTCACCGTATAGTACATTAGGATTTTCCAAAATTGTTATAGCGTTGATTGTGACAGCTGCTTTGATGTCGTCGAGAAGCATCGTATGACTCGAAAGGCGACCAACAATTGTCCGGACTGTTACTTGATTCGTCGTATCTGCGTGAGGATGCAAGATCCAACGGGGTCGACAGAACTATTGTGATGGTCTCACGAGGAATTCTCCAGAGACTCGTAAATCAGGTTGCGGATAAACTGAACGTGGTGCCTCACGGCGAGGCATAAAAAACACTCGGAGACGTAAAAGTTGCTGTAAATCGCGAAGTTGGGGTCAAAAACATTTGAGTGAATACCATCGAGGTGAGGAGCAGGCAGAAAATAGCTGTCTTTTAGGCCAGTACATGAGGCCACCCCCGAGCCGGATTGAGCTCGAATTAGCTAGCTTTCAGGACGAGCCATAGTTGTCGCCATACATTTAGAAGAATCCATAATCCATAGTGAGTGATTGCAAATGATGTTGGTTGCACTGACTGGGCCACTCCTGATGAAACATTGGAAAGGGATCGCTTACAGCAAGATTTTCAATGTTGACATATTCTTCCATGACATAAATATGTAAAAGCGCCATAGTGGACCCAGTCAGTAGTAAGGTTAGCAAAAGGGTGTCAATCAGAACTTCGGCGAATCGGAGTCCGGACTCCGATGAGATAAGAGGGCCTTATCTAATCAGACATCGGAGATCGATTTTTTCAAGATGAATCAGTGACACCTTTACTACTTAACTTCAACTATAAAATCTTCCTTGGCACCCATGGTTCAGCCAATTGGTAAGAGAATACTATAGATAGATATTTCCACGAATAACCCGTGAATCTAGCCCTTCTTTCTGTTTATGACAAGACTGGCCTGATCGAGCTCGCGCAAGGGCTTTCGAAGGCAGGTGTTCGGCTACTGGGTTCGGGAGGAACGGCAAAGAAGATCAGAGATGCTGGGATTCCAATTGAGTATGATCTTCCTTCTCCTGTGAAGAACAATCTTCATGAGATAACCTGGTAGGGATGTTTCAGACATCACAAAAGCGCCGGAGATGCTTGGTGGTCGTGTCAAAACATTGCATCCAGCAGTTCACGGAGGTCTGTGTCATAAGTCAATCGTTGAATGCAATCTAACGAAGGATCTCAGGTATCCTGGCGCGTTCCATTACTTCCGATGAGCAAGATTTGAAAGCACAGGGTATCTCACCGATCTCGATCGTGGTCTGCAATCTCTATCCGTTTGAAGCAACCATTTCACAGCCGAACTGCACACTGGCAAATGCGATCGAAGAAATAGACATTGGTGGAGTTACATTACTTCGGGCTGCAGCAAAAAACCATGAACGCGTCTCCATCCTTTCCAACCCTGCTGACTATCCCGAATTCTTGATTGCGTTTTCACAAGGACAAGGAGAGATCGAGCAGAGCTTCAGGAGCAGACTTGCTCTCAAAGCGTTTGAACAGACAGCGAAGTACGACGAGGCTATCAGTGGATACTTCCGCGAGCATTACGCTTCTGCTGGACTTCCTGCCGACCAACTTGCCGCTCCTGTTCAGCGCATCGCGCTACGATACGGAGCAAATCCCCACCAGAAGCCTGCGCAAGCGTATGTGACAGATGGCGAACTCCCTTTCAAAGGTATGTCTGAAATATCCTATGTCTCGACAACAATTGATCTTCTTTCTCAGTCCTTTCCGGATCCCCTGGTTACATCAATCTTCTGGATGCATTGAACTCTTACGCTTTGGTCAAAGAACTTCAAGAGGCTTTAAACCTCCCCGCTGCTGCGTCTTTCAAGCATGTGTCTCCCGCGGGAGCGGCAGTTGGCGTCGAACTCGATGAGACCGAGAAGCAGGTTTATGGAGTGGATGATCTGAAGGAACCTCTTACCCTCCTCGCTTCTGCATACGCCAGAGCTCGTGGCGCCGACAGAATGTCCTCTTTTGGTGACTTCATTGCCCTCTCTGCACCTTGCGATGTTGCCACTGCACGCATCATATCTCGCGAGGTTTCTGATGGGATCATCGCCCCAGGATACTCTGAAGAGGCCCTCGACATTTTGAAGAAGAAGAAAGCAGGAAAATACTGTGTACTCCAGGTGCGCTCGTAGTGACTTCCTTTCCACTATATTCTTGAGCCCGTCTCCACCCAGATTGATCAATTGTATCATCCACCTGCCATAGAGATGAAACAAGTATACGGAGTCTGTCTCCAGCAAAAGCGCAATGATTGCAAGATCGGCCCTGAACTGTTCCAGAACATCGTTACTCATAACAAGGATGTAAGCTTGCTCCCATTCCATCAAGTGAATCAATTTGTAATTTGTAAACTGATGGTGAACAGCTTCCGAGCGCAGCTGTGGTTGATCTTATCGTCGCTACTCTCGCGCTGAAATACACTCAATCCAATAGTGTGGCATACGCGTTCCACGGCGCGATCGTAGGCATCGGTGCCGGCCAACAATCACGTATCCATTGTACACGTCTCGCCGGCGGTAAAGCTGATCTCTGGTGGCTCCGCCATCATCCTCGCGTCCTTGCGCTTCCATTCAAAAAGGGCGTCAAACGCGCCGAAAAGGCTAATGCCATCGATCTCTATGTTTCTGGAGAGGTCCTGGAGGGTGGAGAGAAGACGCAGTGGGAGAATTTGTTCGAAGGCACTGTTGAGCCTTTGACTGATGTGGAGAAGAAACAATGGGCAGCTAAACTCGATGGGGTCGCATGCTCGAGTGACGCGTTCTTCCCATTCCCTGACAACGTCCATAGAGCGAGAAAGAGTGGTGTCAAGTACCTCGCTGCGCCGAACGGAAGCGTCATGGATGAGGAGTGTATCAAGGCAGCTGACGAGCACGACATCGTTTTCGCGCATACTTCTTTGAGATTGTTCCACCATTAGGAATGTGATTGGAATCAGGGAATTCTCGTACATATTCGAGGCCCAGATACACATGTCATCTAAAACAGCTTGCTTGCTAGGGACCGCTTGGTGTTCTGTCTGTTGTACCTTAATTGCCTGATTTAAAACGCTGCCTTTCAGCAGTCAGATCTTCTCCCCACCCTTTTACCTCAGGATGCTGGATCTTGGGCAAACTGCTATCGAAGAAGGGCTGTAAGGTTGTGGCACCGTGATTGCGCTCATATTCCAAAGCTTAGATGGAAGAAAGTCTCATCAATTGATAATTGACGATCATTTACAATGAAAATTCGTTCACCTTGTGAAGCCATCTCAAATCGGTCAAGGTCTGCAACTGAGGAGTGAATCTTATTTTAAGGGTAACACATTGCATTAGACCTACCCTTGACAAATCTTGCTTCCTCGCTTTTCCCTTCTTCATACTCCTACGTAGTTGATGAAATGAGTTCAAATGATTAGGATCCAGGACGATCAAAAATATTGAACCTTCCAGAGATCGAGTACTCTTAGGGCGGCCGGAGAACCATGTAACATGTCATGAACAAAATTATGCATCGCTTCCTGTTCAACATTAACAATCTCAAGAACTGGGCCCACAATATTGAGGAAATACCGATTCACGTCTAATCTTCTCTTCTTTAGGAACATTCTCGCTTGGTGCAATGTCCCCTACTATTATCTGTTTAACCAGCTCGTAATCATATATGAGTAGCAGAAAACACACCATGAGCTTCGGCGAGGTCGTGAGCCAAGCACATCATGACGCATCTAGAGAAATGGATTGAACCATGGGTGCCATTATAAGGGATGCCACTACTTACTTGGAGATATCAAGGTTTGTGTCGGAAGAGAGCATCGCGAGTACCGCCATCCGATACATATGGTCCGAAATACTATTTAAATAGTTTCAAGAAAACTTGGAGAGGGAAGTGAAAGTTCCCAAAATCACCTCTCAGGGCCTGGTATCTTGTGGACATCCGAGTCTTGAGTCGGGTTTTCTGCGGAAGAATGATCGAAATTACCTTGTGATTTACCCAACCCGTTCTTTTCTGGGTCTTTGATTCGGTTGTTTTAGTTGAGTTGGATAATTATGCGCTGATACACACGTATCGCTCAACCAACGGAATATTACTATACCTTGAGCTTCTCAAGAATGTGGAAGAATGCGAGCCGATCAATTGAGGCATCGCCCGTCTTTTCGTAGAGAGGAGGAAAGATTCTGGTGGTTTTTAATTGATGAACATTGGAATTCATTGAAGTCGTTGATGATTTTGCTTTGCTGGAAAGGTGGTGAGTTGAGTTTCACTTGACCCGGTCGGATTTTGTTAATCTTATCGCCGATCTTATCTGCAATGGGCACACACTGGCAGACAAGTGTTTATAGATCAATGATCAATCGATTCCGAAAAACAAACGCAAAATACAGATGTCGATACCCTAAAGCAACACAGAAGAAAAATTCCAAGAATGATTTCTGGAGGAATTTTCGAGAGAGATGGGACGGGAAAAATGCGAATTTAAAATCCCTTTACATACGGATCCGGATGAGATGCGAAGGAGAAAAATAAACATAAAAAGTGAAACAGAATCGAAAATCAAGCATTGCCAGCCAAATGCAGACGAACGTGCTGCCCAAGATTATCCCTTCGACTGAAAGATTTCCCGCATCCGGGGTATGGACACGCATGGGCTGAATGTCGGAACAGGATGTCAATTATGGACACGATGTGTGGATCGAGAGACTCACGTTTATCATTGGTGTGGATGCTTCTAATGTGTCTCTTCAAGTGCTCACCGCGAATGAAGCACTTGCCACACCCTTCCACCGTACAAACGAAGGACCTTCCTCCACTCTTCCCACCGCCCCTGCCTCTGCCTTGCCGACTCGGAGCTCTCCTGCCATTGCCGTCATCATCGCCATCGTACGTCGGATCTTCAAAAGGTAATCCTCGAGCGACTCTAGTGTTGACATAAGGAACTTTCCTACCACGACTTTTCTTGGTAAGATGCGGGATAGGAACAGGGATGGGTATCGAGTGATTGCGCTTTGAACTGGAAGACGGCGTCGAACCTCTTTCGTCCGCAACCTCCCATTCTCCATCGGGTTCAAAACTCATGGCACTGGATGTCGAGCCAGACAGTTGAGCAAGGGCGTCAGCTGCACTCATTTTGAGAATGTTTTTTCTGCTGAGGTTCTTCGGTGCACGAGTGAGTACAAGAGAATTGTTCTCCGAATAATCACTGTGCGAAGCGTCGATGGATGGCGAGCTGGAAGGGAAGTATATGTCGCTGTCAGTAACGTCACTCTCAGCGTATTCAACATCGTCGTCGACGCGGTCGGCTTCCTCCTTAACCTTTCGTGAGGTTCGCCTTGCGCGTTTGGAAGCAGGAGGGTTGTCACTGAGCTCAGAGGAGGAGGAAGACGTAAAGGAGGGCGCCCTGCGTCGTGGGCCCCTAATAGAACCAGCGGGATCTAACGGCAACTTGTCAGGGAGATGGCTGGGCACTATGGCAGAATGACCACGCTCTTCAAGCCCGATACTCCGAGAGCGTTTGCGAGATGGAGGCTCGAGCATGGCCTCCTCGGACGATGAGAGCAATGTCAACTCCGCATCCATGGTATTCTGGGTATCCGGAATGTAGGGAGCGTTGAGATCGGATAAAGAGATACAAGGACGCTCTCCCAGAGAGCTGGACACACTGGGAGAGTCGGGATGGGGGTGAGCTCTGACTTTACCTACAGGACGCGCTGGGGATGGAGTATTGTGATGAAACGTGGCAGGGTCTATTGTGGGGGAGAGGACGTCCGAAGAGGGGTGGATGAGGAAGGGGTTGGAGACATGGTCGTTATCCATGTGACCGTATATTGAGGCCGCGGAGGCCATGGTGAGAGGAAATTGCGGCTGGTCATGGGGACTGTATGTAGCCGTAAAACGCTGCCAATCCAAATCATTGTGGCTGTAGTTCGTATGCCCATTGGAAGGCAGAGATCCTGTGGAGTACGCATTAGACGAGCCACGGCTGTCGGAATCGGTGTTGGTAGAGTGAGAGTGATCGGACAACAGGTCGAGCTCGCGGTCATCCATGACCATAGAATGACTGGCGTCGATGTACTTGTTGGCGTCCTCGTCGGTCCAGGTATTGAAAGAGGGGGGGTGGAAGTAGTTGAGGGCATGATGATGGTCAGCCTCTGGCCACGGCAGCGCCCCGCTGGAGATTGCATCGACAGGGACTGCTCCAAAGTACTGCGCTAGGTGGTTGTCATTGTTACCGCGAGGTGTAGTGATTTCTATGCTGAGGTCCATGAGAGCTCGAGTTTAACCGAAAGCGCAGGATAGAGACGAGAGAAAGTGAGAGAAGAAATAGAGCGTGTTTGGGGTGGAGATGTTTCATCGATGATTTTAGGAGGCTGACGAAAAAACGAAAATAAACCTTGACGAGCTTCGACATTACGACGATCGGTCCAGTACACAGCCATTGTGGCGCGGAGCACATTCTCCGCATGTGGGTATTCCTTGGCATGTGATAAGATCTTCCTAGTAACCAAACCGTGCATGATTCTTCAGAAGTAATGCGGCGTAAACATAGATGAGGAACTCAGTGCTCTAGTGATAAAGTTGCGAAGTCTTAAGGTCTCTTGGATGCATTGACCGACCCTCAGAACGGAGTCTAAACAGCAAAAAGGACGTGCTGAGCCATAATGGGTGCCTAGAAGGTCTCAGAGCTGCGATAACCCTATAGGGGCCCTCGCTGAGATCGTGGCCAATAATCGAGGAATCCTCTTAGCGGTGGAAAGCGACTAGCGAAGGTCGAGGATGGGTACATGGGAGTAGAAGTTCAAGGTGCAACAAGACATCTCACTGATAATCTGGGGCGGAAGTGTTCGCACAGAACGTGGCATCGGCTGACAAAGCTTCGCGGAAAGCCAGGATTCAAGCTCGTCTTACGCCATGTAGACGGTCTCGACTGAGTTTTGTTGAGATACGGGCTAGGAAGCATCAAACATTCAGATCAAGATTTTGAGACACGGGCAAGATATATACGACACCGGTAGACTGCGGGATAAAGCACCCCCAGTGACTAATTGAAAACTAAGGACCTTCGATGGGTGTATTTAGCTTCCAGAAGCACCCTAGCCAAACCTTATGTACTTCCGGTCATTGTACGTACACTGGTGAAGTGGTTTCTTCGCGTTTGAAACGACCCCCGAGTCGGAGGTCAAAACTGTAATAGAGCACAACAGGTAATAAGTATGAGTTCACGTATGAACACCTAGTTGGTTTGAAATTGCGGGTTGTTGTTTCAGTACAGTACTTCGAAGAATATTGAGAGTCTTACTTTGCTTAGCTGCTATGATCACTTCTGCAAATGTCCAATGACATCGTTCAGAGCTATGTAAAGAACTTTCCCAGTTCGCGATGACATCAGAATCCGGCAGTACGACCAGTCTGTGGTCGAAGTTGCGATCCGATGAAGTAATCGCAGAGATTGCATTGATCATCGTCGCTTCATCTACTACCAAGCAAAGAAGAACACGTAGATTAACACACGCCTCGAATATGTGACGCAACTTGTTGAGAGTAAACTCATCATAACTGTCTAGGTCAAGCGCAAGATGAGTTAATGATGGGAGGAGCTCAAACTGCGTAGATAGTACAGGCCAGGGCCAGTCAACGATTTCCAGATGAGAGACCCGGGAAAAGAACGGGTGAGTGAGATCCGGAGGCATTGCAGATCCGAATAGGCCTGTTGTATTGATCGAAAGGCGTACTGGCCTCAACGCGGAGATGACGGAAAAATGGGATTCGGGCCATGGTTTCGGCGACGCAAAATTTCTATTTATCCAGTATGCAAGGTTGATTACGCCCTGACAGACGGTCAAGATCGAGAGTGCGTGGTCTAGCTCTATATCACCAGGTATGCAAAGAGACTTCACGTTGGCAGTGAAAAAACTTCGCGGCCGACGCTTGATAGCATGAAGAAAGCTTTTGCAGACTTTTTGGCTAGAAAGAGTGACGGTTTCATACAGAATGGCTTCCATCCTGAATGGACCCGCAGTGATGAGTCTTGATCAATGATGATGACGGAATACATACCAGACTTGGATGCGTCGCGATACCAATGCAAATGTATATGCATTTCCAGGATATGCCCTGGCTGTAAGTTCGAAGATGCTTTGTTCGAGCTCTGGAGGCAAAAGTGGTTCAGATTTTTCAGAGTGCGACATGATTGTCGGCGCGCCCTCCAACCGCGTATCAATGTCTCGAGCGCTCCTCTGCTTTAGTTTTGCTCGGAGAGTAGTCCTCCCGACGTGGCTATCGTGTTCCTGACATCGATCGTAAGTCAAAATGAAGCTCCAGCACATGGTGGAATGGCAATTGGCGCTTACATAACCTTTCTCGTCGCATAGTCCCTGCTCACCTGTTCATGTTGCCTTCTCTTTATCGCTATGGAACAGGCAAATTTGGCTTGAGTCAGGCCTCCAGAAGTTTTTCCACAGTTCAAATATTCGGTAATTCTGGTGCGGCGGAATTTATTGCAGCAGCCGGGTCGGTGACATCGATCCCGAAGCTCCACGGTCTACCAGAGGTGAGTCAATTCTCGTTCACTTAGCGAATTATTTACCTTACCTTCGCTAGGTAATTGTCACAGGTAGTAACATCGAGCTACGTCAAGTCAAAAGGTTGAGCCAGATAATCGCTCTCTAGGTCGTGCCAATTGTGGCAAATCCACGTTGTTCAACGCTGTCTTGGGGCGAAGAAATCTTCTGCACACGAGTAAGAAAGCTGTAGGCTCTCCTCTTCTTATTTGAAATCTTCACAAGCAAACTAAGTAATCTCTGTAGGGCCGGACACGTGAACTCAACTTTTTTCGCGTCGGCGCAGAACCGGGCAAGCTTATTTTGGTCGATGCACCTGGATATGGCGCCCGGGGTAAAGCAGAATGGGGAGCTTTATTTGACAAGTACATCGAAACGCGGCGTGAGTACGTGTCTTTCCCCCTAATTCAATCATTACCTGCACCTCCTTATGCTCAACATTCAGGCTCCGTAGGGTATACATTTTATTCAATGCCAAGCATCTCCTGAATGCGTACGATACCCGGATGCTGATACATCTCTCGACCAAACTGATCGACGACCGTGGGATCCAGCCATTCACTCTTCAGGCAGTTATCACTAAAGCCGACTGCATACCCGGGGATAAAGTTTCTGAAACGATTGCGCAACTGCGGAAAGACATCTGGGAGGCAGCACCACTCTGCCTGCCCCCGATCGTCACGAGTGCGACAATGAGTCCGCCTTTTGGTCTAGATGAGATGAGGAAGAATATCGCCGATGCATGTGGTCTATTGTGACTCTAGCACTTCTTGTTCGCTATCGAGAAAGCTTCTCTATACGGGATCAACAACTTCCTACCTTTTTCTGGATTCTGCAAACAGTACGCCACCTCGAAAGGCTAGTCCGATATGAGATACGCTGGAGTACGTCGGCGTTTTCTTATAGATCATAATGCCTCATAGTTTAGCCAATTAGATTGTTTTGTGTTGCTCGGTACATCTGCAGGGCAGCCTAACTCAATGAAGACTCCTTCAGCATTGATTTATCATCGACTATCAATGTCTTCTCTGACCCCTCTCAACAGGGACTCTCCTAAGCCGGTCCCTAATCCTCAGGCATGAAGCCTGATCAGGATGACAGGCTTTAAGTAGGTAGGCTTCAAGTAGGTATTGACAGGGATGACTCATTGACATGGATGACTGACATCAATCTAATTACAGCAAATCTTTCAGGTTACATAACTGTTAGGACATACTTATTTCTCAAGCTCAATCTATTAGAGTTACAGCCATTTGCAGGGCAAATTTCGGTAAATCTTTGATCTCTTCGTACAAATATTACTATTTTTGGTTCTCGCGTGACTTTGCTGATTGGTCTGGATGTCGGACCGACCAGGGAGTAAGTAATGTTTGCACGAAGAGCCCAAAGTTGGGCCAAATATTTTTTACGGTTGACCGTGAATTTCATCATCATCAAACCATACGAAAAGATCGAATTCAAGACGCGGACAAAAAAAGCACATACTAATTATGCGCCTTGAGCATAATTGATATACAGACAGCTTGTATCTTTTCAAAGTATAGATTTCGCCTCACGGAAACTGACTGAGGAGAAAAAGCTTTCCGGGTACATCTTCAAATGGCTGATTCTTTACTTCTGGGAATTTTTGCATTCTGAAGAAAGCCAATAGATACAATAAGGATACGAACGGTGGTCAGTGGCAATTGAGGAAGACAGATAAGTACACATCCCGGTGAGTAGAATTGAATTTGGACAGCCCAGCTCAAGCTCAGCATTTTTTAGTAAACAACTAGGCCAATTATAGATTTCTATGTATATGGAAAAGCAATTATACCCGAAATGTGGATTTTCACTGGTCACTCGTTAGGGGGGCACGATGTTACAATGTTAGTAAGTGAGTAAACTTAAGTGTTTTAATAATTGTAAATTTCGAAAGTCAGAAGGTATACAATTACGTAAGTGCCTTCTATATCGTTCACTCCAGCCTCAGGGCTCCTGACAGTTTGCTACTCACGAATTTAATGACTCGAGCCCTTCAATAGTGCAGAGACGCATGCGCACAGTGTCAAAGAACCATGTCAAATGAAGCTCCTCCTTGGCCCTCACTCTATAACCCTGGCTTGGAAATTCTGCATATCCAACATCGGAATGCAACCCAACATGACGGCGCTTATCTTCATCGCGCAGGAGGTGGGTAAAGCCTTTAGGTTGTGCTACATGATTAATGAGCTCCTTTTCTCCTATTTGTAGACGTGTTCCGCTTTACCCTATTCTGGACACTTGTGCTCTATACTCCCCTTTTCATCCTATGTGGAACTTACGCTTTCTGGAACCTCAACTTCCCACCTTCCCCTTCATACACCTGTAAAGAACCTTATCATGGCGGTGCATCCAGCCCTTCGTATCCCTTAAATCCGCTTCCTGTGTCTGGCAACAAGACCCGGGCATCCCGTCGCATCACGAGATTACCAAAGGAGAATGAACGCCGATCGAGGTTCGCATTCGCACTTCTGGTTCTTTTGACTTTTCTGTCTTTGGGTGTCGCCGGAGCTGTTGTTGGGTCCACGATCCTAGGGTTAACCGTCTTCGGGTTGTACAAGTCGGCAAATTTTAACATGTCGACGTAAGACTCCAAATTCATTCTGCCAATTTTTTTATTCGCTCAATGAGCTTCTCCAGATGGATACCCTTCCTCCTGGCCGTCATGCAGGTACTCACGGGTCTCCTCAGGTGAGCACTTCCATTCGAAAGTTGTATCCGTGGTTCTCAGCTGGAAGCTCAGCCTCTGGCCTTCTATCATTGACATCATATAGCGTCTTCTATGTTCTGTAACTATTGCTGTATCTACGTCACATTTACATCCCCATTCGTTCCTTCAGACCCGAAAAATAGTCTCCATAAGTTGTCCTATCCAGAGCGGTTACGGAACTCGGAATTGCACGTGGCAATCTTGGCATCTTCCAAGTTTTCCGTCTTCCGCAAATTCGAAGCTGACCTCGCTTCCTGATCCCGAGTTTCTGGAGCCTCCGATCGTGGGGTAATGATTGACAGCTCTTAACGCCACAGATTATGTGATCGAGAATTCCGTTCAACCCTTACATATTACATGGCATCATCCGTGGTATCATCATATACCGGTCTACAGTGCTATCTATGTACTGTTATGTAACCGTGAGTCAAGGCGTTACACCCACAACAGTCTCTAATCAGACAAGCTGAGAAAGGTGTTCTTCATGGACGCTCCACCGCAGTTCTTCCCATCCGATCTTCCGCCGGCTGGAACCAGCTGGCATCCTAATAGGAACTCGCTCAGGGGTTGAAACCCCGCCACCACCTTCTCAGTGGCCGGCAAAAGCGTTTTATTTCAGGCTCGAAAATGCCAGCCAGATATGGTGCGAGTCGATGTCGACGTCGGTGCGGAGTTTGACGTCGGAGCTGACGTCGTGTGCGTTTCTAATGAGCCTCGTGGTCCGGCTCAAGTTTTCAAGCTGCGAAGAAAGTCTGTTTGTTTTTAATTTACAGCGCAAATCGGCTTGCGGCTACATTTCTTGCGCCCGCCCACGGTTACATGAACATTCTTTGTAGGTCGCTCGAGACCCGTCAAAATATAAAGAGCGGCGGTTTCGGAGCCTTCATTCCCACATTATTCGAGAGAGGCAATCGGAATACCCGTTCTAAGGCGAAGTCTCATGTGATTCGGCTCCGTGAGAAGCCTTCCATGTCAGATGTGGCGAGAACGTGGCTCACTGTCACCTTATTTGACCCGAAGAAATCACAAGACGCTTTGCAAGATTGGCAGGACTTGACCGCGTTGCTAATCCTCGTGAGTTTGAGGATAAGAGCAAGAACCTCGAGGAGGCTCTGCTCTCCTCGACAGGGCATACAAAAGAAACCCCCGATGAAAATATAGAGCTTCCCGTGGAATATGAGCAGAAACGAGATAGGTGTATATCGAATATATTGAGAACCAGAAAATTCAGATTTTTACAGTTGTATACAGGTGGTACTAGTGGTACTGGGTTATAGTCTGGATATAAAGTACTGTCCGCATCTGGTAAGGCGAATATTTTGCTGTACAGCAGAAGTACAGGACACGATACAGTAAGTCTGAGGTTAAGATAGGTCATTAACTTATAAAAAAATACACGTCTGCTATGCCGGAAAACTAGCAGGGCAAGGCAATAAGGATAAAAAAAGGGGGGTTTGAAAGAAAGAGGCTGGAAAAGTCATGGACATCGAGAAGAACACACGAACGATGTATACAAGAACATAGAGTTTAGATGTGTAAAATGTTACATGATTCAGCATCGGCACAAGTAAATCTGTTCAGGACATAAGTTGATGATGCGGAGCAGATTTGGCTAACTCACCACCAATTGTAGCCAATATAAGACATCTCATCAAGAGACTTCATGACCTCACCCTCGTAGGGGCTAAGGAAATCATACGAAGACGCTTGCTGTACTTGTGGGACAATCATGCCACAGTTGTCGTACCAGACTTGTTGTTCGGGTTGGACGACGGTCGGCGCGTTGAGCAAGGTATTGGCGGTATCGAGAAGAGGCCGTGGGGCGAAGATGGGCCCTCCTAGCTGCTGTGGGTTTGGGGCATGAGAGTGCATGGGGTACTCGGGTTTCATAGTCAAGGGTCTGAGCTTGTATGAGACAGTGCACAGGACCGCCTCTTGCATGGTCTGTCCGGCCCCGATTGATGTCAACATTACATCCTGGGTGATCGTGTAGCGAGACAGATCTTTGAGACAGATTTTGAGACGACATGCAATGTCGATAAATTAAGGATACTCACCAGGCTGCTGGCAAAGGGTCGCCCAGTATTGAGGGACTAAGCGTGCGCCGTATTGAACAGTCCCGTTGGGACCGAGACCAGGAAGTGCCTCTAGCTCTGCGGCCTCATTGTAGTGGAGGGTATCGTCGATGAAGACGCAGAATAATGAACGTGCACCGGGCGGTAAGGAACTACGGCAGTTGATTTTGACAGCAGGAGCCAGACTACTGAGAGAGCCCGAATGTGTGAGACGAATATTGCGGTGGTCAGGTCGAATGAATGGGTATGAACCGTTAGTAGGGAGATCAAACTCCAGGAGGTAGACGGGCTCGGGACGATGAGGGGGGAAGATGGGGTGGGGGCTCTTTCGAGGACGTGAAACGAAGTCAACAACAATGACGGGTGGATTTGTATCGTGGACTGGACGGCTGGGATACTGAGAGGAGAAGCCTGGGCCCATGCCACGATGGAAGACATCACTAAACTCGGGGGCATAAGGGGACGAAACGGGAGATGTCGAAGTGGAAGATGTGCTTGGGGAGAGCCCAGGTGCCGAAGATGGTGAGCGCGACCGATCCGGAGTTGGACTGGTCTTGGTAGACTCCGGAGGAAACTCTCGTCTTGACAAGAGTTTCAATACTACAAAACCACATTTGTTAATGAGAGTAATCAGATTGCTAGATCGAAACAATACCTTTTTCTTCCTGGCAGGTGTCTCGTAACTGCTGAAGGCGACTGCCCACCTGTTTTGGAGTCCTCTCCTTCCCTGTCACCTTCTTGATATGGTCCGAAATAAAGCGGTTTCGCTTTGGGAAGCGGCGCAACAGTTTTGGATCCCCGGAAGACGCAGGGCGATACTTCTCCAGGGCTATCGGAATGACAGGATCAGTTACGATGTTATGTGCAGTTGTAAAATAATTCTACCGTCAAAGAGAGCTGCCTCGATGTGAGCCGGCCAGACGGCCTCGTTCTTCCCCTTACTCGTCTTCCAAGTTTTGCGTCCCGTTACCAAGGTGTGCGCCATGCCTGCAATCTGGCTGGCGGGGGCCTGATATGATAAGTCGCCGACGAATGACGTCGAACAATAGATCTCGAGAGGATTGTCATCAACAGTGCGCTCGGTTGATGAAGAAGTCGAATGGTCTTCAACTTGACTGGCCATGGGGGAAGCAGTTTCAATAGCAATGAAGACTTAATGGACTTTAAAGGACAGCTCTGTGTCGCCTTCGGGAAGTAAAGTGTTCCCCTCCGCACACCAAATCGGGAGTATGACAGCTTCTCTCAACCTCGAGATCTCCCCAAGATCCTGAAGGTTGATGAATCGGACATCCTTACCGAATTAGCAGGCTGTATGTACCTCTTTTGTTGATGTCCGAATCGGGACTTCTGAAGCGTATTTCCGAGACACACCGCTCGGCGTTTTGGAGGCGGTCGTTGAATTTTTCATACTCGTCCAGGTTCTCCAAACCGCTTGTTCTTTGTCTCAGGTATTCCCGTCTTGCTTGGTCCGTAGAGCACGAGTGGACGGCTCCAGAGTTGACTACATTTCCACGGACTATATGCCAGTTTATGATGTGGTTCCGATTCTATATAGGTCGTACCTAGATTCGGTATTCGCGGTTTATACATATAAAAATGAGATGATAAACCAACCCTTCAAGGGTTGCAATCTCACCCAGAGACTTGGATAGGTTGCCGTAGGCAGTCAATAAAATGGTGGTATGCATACATAGGGAGGACGCTGGCAAGCCATGACAGAATGAAAATGAGGTTATTGATTTATTGAAGCGAAGACTCGGATTCCAAAACATTGTCTCTACAGAAAGAAAATTTTCATCACGGCCCAGTGGAACTTCGAGAACTGTGGTCGCGAATTCACCCAAGAAGGTCATGTTCAAGTCGCTGGATGCGGTTGGATACCTGGGAAGAGAAGAAGCAGCGCGGAAGACGGATTCGGGTATTTGTGCATTGTTAGACAGGCAAGTGACCGCCAATCAAAGAACAACGGGCGTCTAACCAAATGGGCATTTATCTCTTTGAAAAATTTGACCAATACCAATCATCACGCGATGGATCCTCTGGCTGGCATGGATGATTCGTCGACCGATGATGATTCTGCCTCCCAGACAACCGAGGATGACCCCCAGGTCCCCGAACACCAGGCAGTTCTCCATCCTCCGGCCCCGGTAGCGCCACCACCTACTGCAGTTCCAAGAGAACGTCCAAATTATGAAGCTAGGCATGTCTTACGGGGCCACACAATGTCAATTTCTGCCGTCAAGTTCAGTCCAGACGGAAAACTGTTGGCTTCCTGCGGTTGGTGCAAACGATAGTTTGATTTTTTGACTGATGGTTCTGACTTGATGATTGGCTCGATCGTGCTCTAATCAAGGCGCAGAGAAGGTTGTCAAAATTTGGTCGCCTGATACCGGCGAGTTCTTGAGGAATCTCTCTGGTCATACGCAAGGCCTGTCGGATATTGCATGGTCATCCGATAACGTCCATCTAGCGTCAGCATCAGATGATACAACAATTCGAATATGGGATGTTGATTCAGTACGGCACCGTATTCATTATATCCTGCTGAGATCACGTTCCTGATAGCCGCTGAAGGGTTTGACGCATAAGCATCTCCGAGGCCATGCAAAGTGGGTCTTCTGTCTGAACTACAATGCTGCTTCAAATCTTCTCGTTTCGGGAGGCTGTGAGGGCGATATCCGGATATGGAATGTCGCGACCGGTGAGGATTTTCTCTTCAACTCTCTTGTCGCCTGAACCATCTTTGTCTTTGTCAAGGAAAATGTGCTAAAACTTTGCATGCACACATGGATTACGTGACAGCCGTACATTTCAATAGAGATTCCTCTTTGATAGTATCGTGTGCTTTAGATGGTTTGATGTCTGCTTTTCTTTCTCGGGAATCTTCTTCACCAGTTCACGCGAATCCCTACTAGTCGTATCTGGGACACCAGTAATGGCCAGTGCCTCAAGACGTTAGCCGAAGGCCACGACGCAATATGGTATGCCCTTACGTGTATCATCCGGTCGTCAAAGAACAATTGACATCAATCGCCGATAGCCAACATGTGCAGTTCTCTCCAAACTCGAAGTATATCCTTTCTACTGCGCATGACAGTGCCATTCGTCTGTGGGATTATCAGACCACACGGTGTTTGAAAACATACACAGGACATGTCAACTCCAAGTATTGTATTTCGGCATGTTTTAGCGTCACTGGCGGCAAGTGGATCGTAGCGGGAAGCGAAGATAATAAGGTATACATATGGGACCTCCAAACTCGTCAGATCGTGCAAGTGTTAGGAGGTCACAGTGGTGAGTTGAATCCCCGCGTCCAAGTATGGAAAAGGAGAAGGATGAATGATAAAAATTGTACTAGATGTGGTCGTCGCTGTTGCTGTGAGTCCCTTGCCTCAGGAGAGAAAAAAAACAGTAACGAGTCCTTGGCGTACCAGACGCATCCATTACAGAACATGATAGCGACAGGTTCTATCGATTCCGACCTCTCTATTCGTATATGGTCGGATCGCGGACCGAAACCCGTGGGCTAGTCGCGTCTTACCTATTTTGTTCATTAAGTTTCTTGTCGATATACGTATTCGGCTGTTCTTCGCTGTTCTCTGTTGTTCTTTGTACCAGTGCTTTGTAATTTTTCTAATCTCACTCCGACGTCGTGGTTTTATAAAGAAACTATGACATAATAGCATTACCCAAAACGCGAAAGCTACAAATACATACAATACATGAAAAACAACGATCTTCGCACATCAATCGAGTATTTTTCATTGTTTCAACGGTTCAGCGTTAAGAAGATCTGGTCAGGAAGAAGCAAAAGCTACTCGTCAGTAGAGACAAGAGACGAAGATGATAGCACACCTTTAACGACTTCTTGATCAGCATCTGTTAACCCTGAATCATGAGCCTCAAGGAAGGCATCAACCTAGCACAAACGATTTCAGCTGTTGCGAGAACAAGGGGAAGAAAACTGAAACATACCTCATCCATCACGCAGTCATCGTTATCATTTCCATCGAGTTCACCTTCACTTTCATCGTCGTCATCCTTGGCATCGTCGATCGCGAATGGTGTACGTTCCATCAATCTTGCATTGACGGCTTGTACCATAGGTGATAAGCTTGCACTGGGTGGGATGGAAGGGAGATCCTTGGACATTTGTCCCTTGACATTCACTGTCAGTGCCGAGGATGATGACGGCATCAATGAAGGGGCGCTAGGCGAAGTGGATACCGCGAGATTTGTCTTGGACGGTGATTTCCTCATTGACGGCGACAGCAACGATTCACGTGCCTTCGGCTCCTCAAGTCTAGTGTATCTGCCAATTGACGGCCGCTGTATGACCTGAAAAGGGGCAAAGAAGAACGATGTGTTAGCAATTTTCTTTTCTCAAGCAGAAAGACAAGAATCAACAAGGATTCGACGCGTGCACATACCTGATGTTTGCCAATAGTCTTTCCAATTTCGTCTGTAAACATATTGAATATTTTCTTATTACTATCTGTTGCAATTGTCGACCACAGATCTCCCAGGAGACCATTGCTAGATGTAGGAACCTCGGCATCTGGAATAACTTCAAGACGGAACGAGTTAGACAAATCTGTCTCAAAAAACGACTCGAGAATTTCATCGGCAAGCACAACCATGCGGAATCTGAGCATGTACAAGTCAAGAGCGGTGATCGTAAATTGTAATTACATACGCACGTTGCGAGGTTGAGATAAGGCTGATTAGATTCCATGATACAAGGTGTCGAAGGTTCCCCTTCCTTCGTCTCTTCCTTCGTCTCTTCATGCTCTGCGGGAGGGAGCAGCGCATCACCGTACTCAAACGCATTTGTCATGAAACGGCTGACAGCGCCAAGATACGCATCACCAACCTCATAGCGGAAGATGAACTTTGAGCGAAAAACAGATCATCAGCTAAGTCGTCGGAAAATGGAAGAAACAATGGCTTACAAGGAGGGATTCCGAAAGTGTAAGGACCTCATCTTTAGTCAAATACCCATCTTTATTTTTGTCATGCACATTGAAGAACCATTCGATATTTTCCATTAAATCATTGAATATTATCCCATCAAGCCCAGACACCAGGTCCTACAGTGGCGATTGAGGTGAGTCATTTTCAATGATACAAAAAAGAGAAGATCGTGTCAGTGGCGGTGGCACGCAGAGAAAAGCACAGCGTCGAAAACGAACCTGGAACGATAGTGCGCCACGACAAGAGGCGTCCCAAAAGAAGAAGAGGCGGTCGATAAATTCATGTTCGGCGATTTTGCGATCAACGCGTTGCTAGAAGGGGCACCATGCACATAATCAATCAGATTGCTATTGCTATTGGTATTGCCCTACGAAGGAGGGAATGAGTACCTGGAAGCCATTTGAGACGATCTTCTCGTTCCGCGCCCAAGTTGCAATTTCACTCAGGAAGTACTGGAAAGTACGTAGCTCGATTCTGGTTTCTGGCTTCTCTGCAGTACCATCTATGGAAAGAAGCACCGGCGGTGGATTGACAGGTGCAGATGGTGGCACAATGCACATCGCCATATAGAGGGCATCATAGATTAATCCAGCCTGGTCTTTCGTGAAACGGCCTAGGGTCTTGAGGCTGCGAATGGCGGAACGCTTGGAGAAGGACTCAAGACTATGGATAACCTCATTGCGGAATCGCTTCCTTTCAGAAACGATCATTTCGTCGGTGATAACAGAGAACTCGCGGAACGAGACTAAGAGGAGCTCTTGGAAGCGGGTAATGGCGCGTGTTCGAGGGTCGGTAGAGTTAGGGTGAGCAGGATCGCCTAGGGATGCAAAGTAATCGCGCATAAGACTGAGATGACATGAGATACAACCATTGATTAACGATGTGACTTCTTACTTGAGGAATCCTCCATCATCCTGAATCTTGAGCAATTCCTCCCCGTTGATTTTCAAGATGGCTATAGAATTTCAGATTCAACAAAGTACCCGAGGATAAAAAACAAAGAGCCTAGACCAACCCAATCTACGGGTAAGCACGGGGATAACAGTAAGTAAAGACATATATTGATGATAGGTACGTGAAGCAAGACCTACCCGACCTGGAATAGGACTTTTGGCCCCATACAGAAGAAGCAGTCCACTATTCGGAAGGCAAAGATCATCGGCATGCTGTTAATGAATCTGTAGATTCAGGTATCGGATATTGTCAGATTATCTTCAGTTGTAAAATACTCACAAGCTCAAGAACCAAGGAAGCGATGCCACTGAAAGTTGAACATCGACTTCTTGGAAGTGATCGTGGATCAGGGGTAGAGTCCGTTGTACAAGTGCCTCGAAAACACGTTGATCTAGAAGGGTCCCATGCATTGATGGTCTGTAATGCAATTCGACGTTAGTTTAACATACATGATAAGACAGTAAAAAATGACGATTTACGCATAATAGCCTGGTAATAGGCGATCGCACAACACCTCAAGGAGCCAGAACGCCTGCTCTTCCGACATGTAGCTGTAATACTATCAGGTTTCGAATATCAACCATCCGTACTTTGGAGCTCCTCACATCAAAATAGCAGCCGCCAGAATGTTCATCGCCTATGATTATCATTGATCCTTTTTGAGTTTTTAACACGCTTGAGTGTTAGTCCTCATACCTGGCAATACCCCAGCTCCGGATTCCTAAACGAATATGCCTGCAGTACGCGCCTCAGGGCTCCAATGCCTTCCTCAGACTGATAACCGGCATATTCAGGTAAACTCCGATGTAAATCCTTCTCGATATCCTCGGTGCTGGTCGTCGTACGACCCTCATTCTTCTTCAACAGATCATCGTAATATCCTGGATTTGAGAACCGCAAGTATATTGAACCAGACAGGGTCTCCCACATTTCCCCACGTAGTCGGTTCGGTAGACCGACTTGTACGAGGCGCGTGCATTGTGGATAGCGTAGAAGAGTGAGGTTACGGCCGTGGGCTGAAATATAATTTTAAGGTGATGTGGAGTAGTCAATGATCAGCGGGATCTCACAGCGTAAGTATGTCGCCCAAAGTTTGATTTTGGATGCTTCTCGCAATCTGCATGCTTGATAAAGACAGGAAATGAAGACCAAGCTGCCCCACTTACTTTTTTGGATCTCCAGGGAACTTGAAACGCAATCCGAGTCCTCCGTGGTACGTCGATTCTCGTGGGGCGGCGTTTTCTTTCTCTTCACTTATTAGGCTGCCATCCTCCCGCTCGTTATCTGCAACAGAAGAAGAGTCCGAGACAAGTGCCTCCGAGTAACACGTCTTGACGAAGGGTTTGACGAGTTTCATTTGACCACGCTGAAGCTCTATCTTGAGGGCGTCGCGAAGTAGTGAACAGAACAGGTCGGCTGTCGTTCTTAATGACGTTAATTGAACAATCTAACAGTAAATGAATGTTTGGAGGGTTTCCATAGTTTACAAACAGCTCACGATTTTATGACCATGCCATGTCGAGAGACTAAGTGCGTAGATACCAGCCCGTGCGTTCAACCTCTCTACTCTTCGTATTGTTGATAAGGGTATCGTAAACCGCATAGATTTCCTATCTAGCGAAGCAAAAGCAAGGTATGGGGCGATCAAATACAATTTCCCTGCCTGAATGTACGTTGTACGGTCAGGACGCGACAAGGATCTCTGATACACACCGACTCACATAAGAATCCTCTATTCCCTGCACACTAAGACTTAACACCGTATTGATGTCCATCTTCTCGACTTGCTGATCATTACTTTTATCTATCTTGCCCAGGGATTCCGACGACGGCAGCGAGAAGAATATCTCGGTCAACTGCTCCCTTGTCGGCTCCTTGAACTGAGTCCGCAGTGCGGTTGATATAGTTGACATCGCTGCTGTCGACGACAAAGGGTCAATTTAAGGCCTACCTATCTAAACTCGATGATGGTGTTACTAGTAGGCGAAGTCGTGTGTTGTTAGGGTCACAACTTTTGTGGCTTTACCGTATTTGGCATCCATCCATGATGCAACCAGCGCTTGGGTTTCTCCTCAGCTTGGATTCTACCACCTTTCTGTCATGAACAGACACTACTTAGTACTGTCACTTTCGTTATCTTCAAATCATTCTGTCCAGAAGAATGTCGCATTGAATGAACTTGTTAGCATTCGTCCCCATGCAGTTCAGGCCTTTGACTGCCAGTGCGAGTAACTCGTTATGATGTCTATATTCATAAGCTAGATGAGCCTCCCAGAGACACAACTGGCCTGCCCCACCTATTCACGCAATCGATCCTGGTACTGACCATATTAGTCCAGCACCGTCACATGTTTCTTCTATTGATATCCAACCCGGTAAGACTCCCATGCAATGTCACTCGTCAGATAGACGAAGCCCAATGACTGCTTTTCGAAGCCGGCAGGGCTGTCGTGTGTGCATTCCTCGTCCGGATATATGACAGGTTGTACGAAACGAGACGATTTTTGAACTGTCATGACCGGACATCAGGATCTTGACGTTCTCGTTGTCGGCGCAGGCTTTAGCGGTGTGTATCAACTTCACAAACTTCGCAAGGCTGGATTTTCTGTCAAGCTCTTTGAGGCTGGCAGCGGTTTGGGTGGTGTTTGGTATTGGAACTGTTACCCCGGCTTGCGCGTCGATTCCGACTTCTCAATTTACCAGTTCTCTCTTGAAGAAATATGGAGGGACTGGAACTGGACAGAAAAGTATCCCAGCCGGCAGGAGCTAATTGCATACTTCGATTACGTAGACAAAAAACTCGACCTGAGTCGGGACATCTCCTTCAACGAGCTACGCCCCGTGCCTTCGGCACGGGCCTGTAGCTCTTGCTTCATCCCAGACCCAACCTCACTTCGTTCGGTTAGGTCCTCGATATTCTACTCAATGCTTCATCCCAGACCCAACCTCACTTCGTTCGGTTAGGTCCTTGTATTTCAAACTTAATGCTAAGTCCCAGACCCAACCTCACTTCGTTCGGTTAGGTCTTTGTATTTTAAACTTAATGCTAATTCCCAGACCCAACCTCACTTCGTTCGGTTAGGTCCTTGTATTTCAAACTCAATGCTAAGTCCCAGACCCAACCTCACTTCGTTCGGTTAGGTCCTTGTATTTCAAACTCAATGCCAATTCCCAGACCCAACCTCACTTCGTTCGGTTAGGTCCTTGTATTTCAAACTCAATGCCAATTCCCAGACCCAACCTCACTTCGTTCGGTTAGGTCCTTGTATTTCAAACTCAATGCCAATTCCCAGACCCAACCTCACTTCGTTCGGTTAGGTCCTTGTATTTCAAACTCAATGCCAATTCCCAGACCCAACCTCACTTCGTTCGGTTAGGTCTTTGTATTTCAAACTCAATGCCAAGTCCCAGACTCAACCTCACTTCGTTCGGTTAGGTCCTTGTATTTCAAACTCAATGCCAAGTCCCAGACTCAACCTCACTTCGTTTGGTTAGGTCTTTGTATTTCAAACTCAATGCTAAGTCCCAGAACTATTGAGAATATCTATACTACACTGTCAACTCATATACATTAGGTGCTGAAATTCACAGAGATTAGCAATTTGGTGTTTGAAAGAGATCTACCTTAAAAGCAGAAAGCCAATAACTGTTTAGAAAAGAAAATGGATAATACTTGAATTAGTTCTCAGACAAATATAGAAAAAGCATACCTGCAAAGCTACTGAACACTCAGAAAGGGAGCCTAATGAAGAATGTAGTGAAGTCTGATTTCAGCCATGATTTGTCCCTAAAAGTTACACTCAAAAAAAGAGTACACCTAGCCCAATTCAGCTTCAATATAGAAACAACCACCAAAATCAGCTATTGGACAATTAAGCAAAGAAAAGAAAGCCCACCTGAAAGAAGAGAAAGCTACTCAATGCTCAGAAAAAGCCTGAAGAAGGATGCAATAGTGGAAATCTAGTTATCAGCTATGATCAGTGATTGGAGATGACAAACAGTAGAGCATACATGGCCAGGTTGAGTGTAAAAACCTCCAAAAGAGGGTCAGTAGAGTCTATCAGGCCAAACAAAGCTTCTTCTCACAGTATCAGAGCAGAGAGAATGGTTGATGCTTCATATTGGAAAGAGAGGTCAAAAGAAAGAGTGATTCGGTGCAATGATTGATCTTTGCCACACACCAAAGGAAAAGGCCGAAAATTTGAAGCCAGCCAACTTATGTAATTTTACATAAGCATTACATAAGGATTGATGGAACCCAGTTTCTTAAGATTCGTCGTCGCATATAATGAGCGCACAGCCACTTTCCCAGGAGTCGTCGCATATACTATAGACGAGCTACGCCCCGTGCCTTCGGCACGGGCCTGTAGCTCTTGCTTCATCCCAGACCCAACCTCACTTCGTTCGGTTAGGTCCTCGATATTCTACTCAATGCTTCATCCCAGACCCAACCTCACTTCGTTCGGTTAGGTCCTTGTATTTCAAACTTAATGCTTCATCCCAGACCCAACCTCACTTCGTTCGGTTAGGTCCTTGTATTTCAAACTTAATGCTTCATCCCAGACCCAACCTCACTTCGTTCGGTTAGGTCCTTGTATTTCAAACTTAATGCTTCATCCCAGACCCAACCTCACTTCATTCAGTTGGGTCCTTGTAATTCAAATTTAATGCTTCATCCCAGACCCAACCTCACTTTGTTTGGTTAGGTCCTTGTAATTCAAACTCAGTGCTTCATCCCAGACCCAACCTCACTTTGTTCAGTTAGGTCCTTGTATTTCAAACTCAATGCTTCATCCCAGACCCAACCTCACTTTGTTTAGTTAGGTCTTTGTATTTCCTCAACTCAATGCTTAGTCCCAGACACAACCTCACTATGTTTGGTTAGGTCTTTGTATTTCCTCAACTCAATGCTTAGTCCCAGACCCAACCTCACTATGTTCACTTAGGTCTTTGTATTTCCTCAACTCATTGCCAAGATCTAAACTCAACCTCAGTTTGTCTTTCATGTTATTGATAAGTGTTCCTCAATAAAGTAATTAAGATTGTCATATTAATGGGCTTTCCCACTCATCTCTTTCACTATGCTGACTTTGGTCTTTCTTTTTTAAATCAATGTGTTGATAGTCCTGTCATTGTCAATGTCAATAAATATAAGTCTTTACTATCATTTCAATTATATTTCACTCAGTCAAATGAACTTTCCTTTATAAGTATTCCATTATGCTTAACATAATGCTAAAATCCAGACCAAACCTCACTTTGCTTGGTTAGATTTTCAATATTCCAACTCTTGCAAGCAATTAACATTAATAGATCATCTATAATATACTTGATCATTTAGAATTATTGATCAATCAAAGTCTCCTCCACCTTCTATCCCCTTATTACTCATGCACTTTGAAGAGCATGTTGGACAATTTTTGGACACCAAAATATACTAAAGAGAAACAAATCAGAGAAAGCAGTCTGAGTAATGAGATATCTACAATCTCATTTATGGTATTACTAAATGGTACTAATACTTAGCAATTAGACCTTTGACATCACTCATCTGTTGTCTTCAACTTGATATATCTGACTATACAATCATCTAATCACAAACCATACACCTTCAAATCAAAAACTCTGTGGATCCTCAGAAACAGGATGTAGCCTACAGCTAGTAGCAATCCAGTCTATTCAAACATAGATATATGTCATAATACTGAGCAAAAAACCTCCTATTCCAGTTCCTTAACAGAAGACTATCAACTTTACACATTCTATATCAATACTGCCTTCTGAAGCTTTTTCCACCTCAAAGCACCAATAGTAGCATAATAGATTAAACCCACCATTCTTTTCTCAGAGGCTGTCATAATGTAGTCAAATTTTTATTGAGAGCAGCAAAAGTTGGAGATGATCAGGAGTAAGTTGACTCCAAGCTGATTACTGTAAAACTATAAGAATTCATACTTTCAAGTCTGAACTATACACCTTGGAATCAGAAAGCCAACATACAGCTAGCAGCACTCCAGTCCAAGTATAGCCTCACTTTGTTTGATTTTACAATTCAATGTTGGTACCACCTAACATCACAGAATACACTTCCAAGTCAGAGGCTATCAGCAATCAGACTCCAGTCAGATTTATAGTCAAAACATAGTGTATGTCATAAACTTCTCAAAGTCCTTCAGGAACCATAGGTTGCCTAGGGATATACACAGGGCAATCATTCTCCTTTCTAAAAAATAAGTAGAAGCTTTTCAGAGTCAAAGAAACATCTTATACCACTTCTTTGGCCATTTTTGATCATAAATTCATTGTTCTGAACTTTTTCTGATAATCCAGCATCCTTTTTCAGAGGCTGTCATAATGTAGTCAAATATCTATTGAGAGCAGGAAAAGTTGGAGATGATCAGGAGTAAGTTGAGGAACTGATTACTGTAAAGCTATAAGAATTCACACTTTCAAGTCTGAACCATACACCTTGAAATCAAAAAGCCAGCACACAGCTATTAGCACAGCCCAAGTATAGCCTCACTTTGTTTGGTTGAGGATTTGATTTACAATTCAATATTGGTACCACCTCACATCACAGAATACACATTCCAAGTTAGGAGATATCAGCAATCAAATTCAAGTCAGATTTATGGTCAAAACATATTGTATGTCATAAACCTCTCAAAGTCCCTCAGGAACCACAGTTGCCTAGGGATATACACAGGGCAACTATGCTCCTTTTAAAAGAATAAGTAGAAACTTTTAAGAGTCAAAGAAACATGTTATGCCATTTCTTTGGCCATTTTGATCATGAAAATTCATTGTCTTGGACTTTTTTGATATAAGGAATATGGGCATGGGACATGAGAAGTGTTGCTTGAAGAGGTACATCAAAAGACAGTACATTTCACATAAGTCATGCCTGAAAAAGGCTAAAAATTGCCTGAAATATCAATCTTAAGGCTTGAAGAAACAATAGATTCATGCTATCAACCAAAGCTGTCTGTTTTTCCCTATTCAAAGTGCGAAAAACAGCCAAGTTACCCAAAAAGGAAGGTTCTTGGTCAGCCTTACTAAGCAGAAAAGTCGTCGCATAGGCGCAGCCACATTCCCACGGGTCGTCCCATATATTATAGATACGCCCCGTGCCTTCGGCACGGGCTTGTAGCTCTTGCTTCATCCCAGACCCAACCTCACTTCGTTCGGTTAGGTCCTCGATATTCTACTCAATGCTTCATCCCAGACCCAACCTCACTTCGTTCGGTTAGGTCCTTGATATTCTACTCAATGCTTCATCCCAGACCCAACCTCACTTCGTTCGGTTAGGTCCTTGATATTCAACTTAATGCTTCATCCCAGACCCAACCTCACTTCGTTCGGTTAGGTCCTTGTAATTCAAACTTAATGCTTCATCCCAGACCCAACCTCACTTCATTCGGTTAGGTCCTTGTAATTTAAACTTAATGCTTCATTCCAGACCCAACCTCACTTCGTTCAGTTAGGTCTTTGTATTTCAAACTCAATGCTAATTCCCAGACCCAACCTCACTTCGTTCAGTTAGGTCTTTGTATTTCAAACTCAATGCTAATTCTCAGACCCAACCTCACTTCGTTCGGTTAGGTCTTTGTATTTTGTCAACTCAATGCTAAGTCCCAGACACAACCTCACTTCATTATATTCTACTCAATGCTAAGTCCCAGATCCAACCTCACTTCATTATATTCTACTCAATGCTAAGTCCCAGATCCAACCTCATTTTATTTGGTTAGGTCCTTGTATTTCAAACTCAATGCTAAGTTCCAGAACTACTGAGAATATCTATACTACACTATCAACCCATATACATTAGGTGCTGAAATTCACAGAGGTTAGCAATTTGGTGTTTGAAAGAGATCTACCTTAAAAGCAGAAAGCCAATAACTGTTTAGAAAAGAAAATGGATAATACTTGAATTAGTTCTCAGACAAATATAAAAAAAGTATACCTGCAAAGCTACTGAACACTCAGAAAAGGAGCCTAATGAAGAATGTAGTGAAGTCTGATTTCAGCCATGATTAGTCCATAAAAGTTACACTCAGAAAAGGAGTATACCTAGCCCAATTCAGCTTTAATATAGAAACAACCACCAAAATCAGCCATTGAACAATTAAGCAAAGAAAAGAAAGCTCACCTGAAAGAAGAGAAAGCTACTCAATGCTCAGAAAAAGCCTGAAGAAGGATGCAATAGTGGAAATCCAGGAATATCCACAGTAGCTTGAGCAATAGCAGGCTGATTGACTGGTCCCAGCCTATTGACTCTTTCATATACAGGCAGAGGTGGCACCATTCTAGGTAAGACATTCTGTAAAGGGGCATTCCAACCTTCAGGCAGATGAGTTTCAGAAATACCCATAGTTGCAATAGGCTGATTGAGTCTATTGACTCTTTTTTGTATAGGAGCAGGCAGAGGAGGCACCAATCTAGGTAAGGGATTCTGTAAAGAGGCATTCCATCCTTCAGGTAAAACAGTTTCAGGAATGACCATAGAGAATGGATCATCAGCAGGTGCTAACTGCCTAATAGGTCTTCCTGAAGAGCCAGAAGTGGTGGCTATAGATTGGTGATTAAGCCTCAATCCCGCAGATCCTATATCCCCAGATCCCATAGATTGATTGTTACCCCCAGTTCCCATACCCCTAGATCCCATAGATTGATTGTTACCCCCAGTTCCCATACCCCCAGGCCTCAATTGAAGTGGTGGGACAACCACAGTATTGATCTGTTCCAAAGATCTATTGTTTCTATTTGCTCGACAATTGTCAGGATCTGTCATTTGTAGCTGTTCAAGTCTCCTTTGATTCCTAGCTTGTTGCCTTTGGCTTTCAGGAGTAGTAGGTGGTTGCCTGAAACACCCATTGTTAAGCAATTTAACAGTCAAAAACCATTAAAATTGACTTGCATGATGAGATATTTGATGTATCAATAGCTCAATGTGGTTAAGGAGTTACTAATAAGCTTGTTAGTCAACATCAATCAATCAATAGATGTGACGAAACATACTTTGTCGTGTGGCCTCCTTTCCACAACTTCGGAAATGCCCATTATTTGGTCATGTTGTGTCCAAAAACGCGCGAGGCGTGAAAAACAGTGTCCACTAAATCGCGTTTGGCCTTTTTGACACCTGCAGACTATCTAGAATCTGTCTTAAACTAACCTCTGGCATAAATTGCTCTTCTTCCTCTCTTTCTCTCTCCTGGCTCAGAATAGCCAATGCTTGTTGTTGCCTCTCCTGCTCCTCAGCTATAGCAATTTGTCTGAGTCTTTGTTGCTCTTGCAGCACTGCTAGTGCCTCCTCTTGCTGCCTCTTCTGCTCTTCAGCTAGAGCAATATGTCTCAGCCTTTGTTGCTCCTGTAAGGCTGCTAGTGCTTGCTCCTGTTGCCTCTGTTTCTGCCTTTGTTGCTCTTGAAATAGAGCTAGTGTGTGAGGGGGAGGTGGTACCATTCCATGTATAGGAGCAGGCAGATGGGGCACCAATCTAGGTAAGGGATTCTGTAAAGGGGCATTCCATCCTTCAGGCAGATGGGTTTCAGGAATGTCCACAGTAGCTTGAGCAATAGCAGGCTGATTGACTGGTCCCAGCCTATTGACTCTTTCATATACAGGCAGAGGTGGCACCATTCTAGGCAAGGCATTCTGTAAAGGGGCATTCCATCCTTCAGGCAGATGAGTTTCAGGAATACCCATAGTTGCAATAGGCTGATTGAGTCTATTGACTCTTTTCTGTATAGGAGCAGGCAGAGGAGGCACCAATCTAGGTAAGGGATTCTGTAAAGGGGCATTCCATCCTTCAGGTAAAACAGTTTCAGGAATAACCATAGAGAATGGATCATCAGCAGGTGCTAACTGCCTAATAGGTCTTCCTGAAGAGCCAGAAGTGGTGGCTATAGATTGGTGATTAAGCCTCAATCCCCCAGATCCTATATTCCCAGATCCCATAGATTGATTGTTACCCCCAGTTCCCATACCCCCAGTTCCCATAGATTGATTGATACCCCCAGGCCCCAATTGAAGTGGTGGGACAACCACAGTATTGATCTGTTCCAAAGATCTATTGTTTCTATTTGCACGACGATCATCAGGATCTGTCATTTGTAACTGTTCAAGTCTCCTTTGATTCCTAGCTTGTTGCCTTTGGCTTTCAGGAGTAGTAGGTGGTTGCCTGAAATATCCATTGTTAAGCAATTTAACAGTCAAAAACCATTAAAATTGACTTGCATGATGAGATATTTGATGTATCAATAGCTCAATGTGGTTAAGGAGTTACTAATAAGCTTGTTAGTCAACATCAATCAATCAATAGATGTGACGAAACATACTTTGTCGTGTGGCCTCCTTTCCACAACTTCGGAAATGCCCATTATTTGGTCATGTTGTGTCCAAAAACGCGCGAGGCGTGAAAAACAGTGTCCACTAAATCGCGTTTGGCCTTTTTGACACCTGCAGACTATCTAGCATGTTTCACACATAGTCAAAAGATTGCATATATGTATTAAAGCTGTCTACTGTAATTTTTCTTCAAGAAAACATGTTCAAACGGCCAAAAACAGCCAACTTGTATCATGTTCACCTTTAAAAGGCAATTCTTATGTAAGAATTGGTCAGCATTAGTCAGGCTTACTTCAGCAGAATCCCAAAAAGTCGTCGCATATATAGGCACAGCCACATTCCCACGTCCGTCGTCCCATATATTATAGACGAGCTACGCCCCGTGCCTTCGGCACGGGCCTGTAGCTCTTGCTTCATCCCAGACCCAACCTCACTTCGTTCGGTTAGGTCCTCGATATTCTACTCAATGCTTCATCCCAGACCCAACCTCACTTCGTTCGGTTAGGTCCTTGTATTTCAAACTCAATGCTAAGTCCCAGACCCAACCTCACTTCGTTCGGTTAGGTCTTTGTATTTTAAACTTAATGCTAATTCCCAGACCCAACCTCACTTCGTTCGGTTAGGTCCTTGTATTTCAAACTCAATGCTAAGTCCCAGACCCAACCTCACTTCGTTCGGTTAGGTCCTTGTATTTCAAACTCAATGCCAAGTCCCAGACCCAACCTCACTTCATTCGGTTAGGTCTTTGTATTTCAAACTCAATGCCAAGTCCCAGACTCAACCTCACTTCATTCGGTTAGGTCTTTGTATTTCAAACTCAATGCCAAGTCCCAGACCCAACCTCACTTCGTTTGGTTAGGTCTTTGTATTTCAAACTCAATGCCAAGTCCCAGACTCAACCTCACTTTGTTCGGTTAGGTCTTTGTATTTCAAACTCAATGCCAAGTCCCAGACTCAACCTCACTTCATTCGGTTAGGTCCTTGTATTTCAAACTCAATGCCAAGTCCCAGACCCAACCTCACTTCGTTTGGTTAGGTCTTTGTATTTCAAACTCAATGCCAAGTCCCAGACTCAACCTCACTTCGTTCGGTTAGGTCTTTGTATTTCAAACTCAATGCCAAGTCCCAGACTCAACCTCACTTCGTTCAGTTAGGTCTTTGTATTTCCAACTCAATGCTAAGTCCCAGAACTATTGAGAATATCTATACTACACTGTTAACTCATATACATTAGGTGCTGAAATTCACAGAGATTAGCAATTTGGTGTTTGAAAGAGATCTACCTTAAAAGCAGAAAGCCAATAACTGTTTAGAAAAGAAAATGGATAATACTTGAATTAGTTCTCAGACAAATATAGAAAAAGCATACCTGCAAAGCTACTGAACACTCAGAAAGGGAGCCTAATGAAGAATGTAGTGAAGTCTGATTTCAGCCATGATTTGTCCCTAAAAGTTACACTCAAAAAAAGAGTACACCTAGCCCAATTCAGCTTCAATATAGAAACAACCACCAAAATCAGCTATTGGACAATTAAGCAAAGAAAAGAAAGCCCACCTGAAAGAAGAGAAAGCTACTCAATGCTCAGAAAAAGCCTGAAGAAGGATGCAATAGTGGAAATCTAGTTATCAGCTATGATCAGTGATTGGAGATGACAAACAGTAGAGCATACATGGCCAGGTTGAGTGTAAAAACCTCCAAAAGAGGGTCAGTAGAGTCTATCAGGCCAAACAAAGCTTCTTCTCACAGTATCAGAGCAGAGAGAATGGTTGATGCTTCATATTGGAAAGAGAGGTCAAAAGAAAGAGTGATTCGGTGCAATGATTGATCTTTGCCACACACCAAAGGAAAAGGCCGAAAATTTGAAGCCAGCCAACTTACGTAATTTTACATAAGCATTACATAAGGATTGATGGAACCCAGTTTCTTAAGATTCGTCGTCGCATATAATGAGCGCACAGCCACTTTCCCAGGAGTCGTCGCATATACTATAGATACTCGAGTGACCTCCGCCTCCTTCGACACTATTACGAACCGCTGGTCTGTCTTCACTGAGACCGGAGCAACCGCCAACCCTCAATTCCTCATTCTCTGCACTGGTTTTGCAACTACACCCCTCTTTCCCGACATACCAGGACTTGATACCTTCCAAGGTGCTATGCACCATACCTCATTATGGCCCCAGGCCGGGCTCGACATTGCTGGAAAACGAATTGGTGTCATCGGAACGGGCGCCAGTGGTGTACAGGTGATACAGGCGGCTGGACCTGTCGCTTCTCATCTCACCATATTCCAACGCACGCCGAATCTTGCAGTGCCGATGATGAATGAGCGCCCTCTGAGCGCAGCTACACTGACCAGGATGAAGGAGGAAATGTATCCCATTGTCTTCAAACGCCGTCAACAAACATTTGGCGGGTTTCAGTTCGACCGTATACCTCGCGGTGTCTTTGATATGTCCCCGGAGGAACGGTATCTATTGTTCGATGACTTGTGGTTCAAGGGAGGGCTATGCTTCATCCATGGCTCCTGCAACGATATACTCATCGATGAGAAAGCGAATGCCGAGGTTTATGCGTTTTGGAGGAAGAGGGTGCTTAAGCGTGTCCGGGATCCCGGGATGCAGCACAAGCTCGCACCGGAAAAGCAGCTGCATCCATTCGGAGCCAAGCGTATTAGCCTGGAGACATCATATTACGAGGTGTTCAACCAGCCTAACGTCACTCTTGTCGACCTCAACGAGAATCCGATCGTCGAGGTCACTCCGAAGGGTTTGAAGACCCAGGATGGGATAGTACATGAACTCGATGTGCTTGCGCTCGCTACCGGTTTTGATGCTATGACAGGGGGTATCACCCGAATCGATATAAAGAATACGGATGGCATTACCATCGGTGACATGTGGAAAAGGGAGCTCTCAACTTATTTGGGATTGACAGTCACAGGCTATCCCAATATGTTCACTCCATTCGGCCCTCAAGGCCCCGCCGCGTTTTGTAACGGGCCCACATGTGCCGTAAGTTCTTACACTATTGATACACTTTTCTCATGGAGATGTCTCTTACTCTACATCAGGAAATCCAAGGTGACTGGATCGTCAACTGTCTCACCTATCTCCGCCGACACGATTACACTCGTATTGAGGCAACTCAGGAAGCCTCAGCAGCTTGGGTTCAACGCGTAGCCGACATCTTCTCTAAAGGTCTCTTGGGCCGCGCGAAGTCGTTTTATACGGGCGCAAATGTCCCAGGGAAGCGCGTCGAACCGCTTAATTTTACTGGTGGCCTCCCATTATACAACACCCTCATTCAGGAGAGTGCTCGGGGTGGGTACACGGGCTTTAGGCTTACTTCAGCTACAACTGCCGAACCAGGTCTAGATTTCTCATGAAGGTTTATGCGGCCTCGACTCATCCTCATGTCGACAGCTGGGGGAAACATTTCTCTAGACTGTAGGTACATGGATATTATTGTCAATTGTACATTGTCGATCCCTTATCTATTTAAGAGTTTGCCATCCTGTTTGCTCGTGTATGTTACACGAGATGGACAGTCGATCCAGTCCATAATGATGCATTCCAAGTACAATCAAACAGCAAATGAACGCCTGACCCTTATATCATTCTAGGCTAGTTAGCCTGGTTGGTCCACCCCGTGATATGGCTAATTAGCCTTGATTTTCCCATTGCCTGCCACTGGCAATATCCATGAATAATTATAAGGTAGTATCCATAGGGGGATGTGTGGTGAAGCGGTACGCCACACCAAGTCTATTCTTTTATTTACCTTCTAAGGTAGTATATGTAGGGGTCGGGGCATGGTGAAACACCACGTCCCTTGAGTGGCATCTTGCTGACCCCTACCCACCCAGGCACTTTCAACCCTACTATCCATGGGGTGCCTGTCAATCAACTGTACAGGGGGGGTTTAGTCGGTATTATGGAGTAATAAAAAAGTCTATCGAGCCCCACACTACTCCCACGCTGTCTTTCAGATTTAATTTGAAAGTCATGCATAAATATATTTCTTCCTTAGTGACGTGGAGGTGCAATTCCTTATATTGTGAGATTTCCCATATGCTGATTGGAAGTGCAGTCCCTGGAGGTTTAGGGTGTTAGATGAAGGAAAATAAATTAAAAAATCAAAACTAGGGAAGAATTTGAAGAAATTTCATTGAACCTTTCACTTGATCTTTCCATCAATGTAGCCTGTATAGATATACAGTCACGGACAAGGAAACCCAATTTGATATCTTGGCAATGAGAATTGGTCAGGATCGGATTCAGCATGGTTGATTCCCAGATTCAGCATGTTGATTCCCATGAGAACCTACTATCATGGTACATCAGGTTTCAAATTACCTAGTGTTTCAGAATGCAATTGTTAACAGACCGTGGTCACAATGCGCCTGATCCTTGCTAGAATATAACTCATACATACTATATAAGCTTGGTTCTTGAGAGGATCACCCAGTACTGGTTTACAATAGGGTAAATATACCTGTAGATTGCAAAAACACATTTGAACATCCCCGGATTTAGGTACTACTTGAGATATAGCTACCAAACTTTTGTATAAGTCATCTATATGTTGAGGAAAATTTGTGTACCGAGTTTCATGACCATGCCAGCACATTCAGAGAAGATATCGCAATAAGAATGTAGATGGGGGCATGGTGGCTCAGCTGGCACCATCATGTCCCAAAGCAGGTCACCTGACTTGTGAGTGCAAGATTGGGGTTTTGACTCTAGCTGAGTGTGCCTGTGTGGAAAAACACCTGAGACACCATGTTGGTTGTTTCAATGCTGTTGGGAAGCCACTGCCCATTCACATGCTCTTAGAAAGGCTTTGTTGGTCAGGCCATCTGTTAAATTACCTATTACCATGAGCAGGTGGGTACAAAGATGCAATGTCACCACTGATCTCATGTCCAAATAGAAAAGAAAAGGGTTCCTTGATGCAGCAAATAGGGAGGGGGAAAAACTGTAGCCCCATCAAACCTGTTGGGCTGTAGTGTGGGTAGGTCTGAGAAAGGGAAGCATTAAGACATGTTGGGACTGGTTGCCAAAGTATTGTGTGACCCCCACCTGGTCATCAAACCTCTGGGTAGTCTGGCAAATACTGGGCTAGTGGTGTCAAGAAGAGGATGTGGAGTGCCTAGCATCATGCTGAATAAAGCATGAGGTTTGGGATCAGGGATGGGAGTTGTTGTCAGGTTCCACTGACCATGGGGGCTCAGCTTAACTGAGTGAGTCCTTACTAGGCAGACACAATGTCCTGCACTTATAACCTAGTGCTCCAGGGTGGTCCAGACTTCAGATACTTGTGAGGATAAGCCAAGTGGTCCAAGCAAGTCTAGAGTGGCCTGAAGAAGTCTAAGACCAGGTATGATAAGGGCTGGGTTTGGAGGTGCATCAGGCACAAGTCCATAGGCAAATATACAGACTGTTGGGCAAGTGGAGGTTATGTGAGTGATGGGAGTGGGGCTGGAGATGGGTGGGGGATCAATTAAGAGTGATGGGTTGTGGAGCTGAGTGTAAGGTGAGGTCTGGAGTTAGTTATGAATGTTTGAGGGTTGTAACATATTTGCAGAGTTTGTAACAGTGTTAAAGTTGAAAGGAACTTGGGAATGATAAAGGAAACAGAGACAGACAAGACAAGACAGAGTTGAGATGAGACAAAGACAAGAAAAGGGATAGATTGAGAGATTTGAGACTAGAGACAGAAACTGAGACAAAATTAACAAGAAATAGGTAACCACAGGTACCAAGTAAAGCAATATCAAGACTAGAGTAAGGGATACTACTCTATGACTTATATACTAGCTACTGGAACTCCTCTAGGGATAGTGGGTCTGATGGCAGGGCTCATCAGGGTTGCATGGAGTCAACAGGTGTCAGTTATGATCAGTGGGTGGGCCATGGTGATATACTGATGGGATCTGATGGGAATGCCAGCTGCCCCAGGGTCATTGTGATGTTCTGGACTGGGTCAGGTAAGCCATGGTGACAAGTTAGTGATGTACACTGGGATTAGGAACAGTGTTGAGAGGGGTTCCAGGGGCTTGGGAGGAGAAGGGGAAGTGTTGGGGCCTGCAGAGAATACATCAGGGTTTGCCAGGGGGGCCATTGAGGTTTGCCAAAGAAGCATTGGAGTTAGCTGGAGCAGGTGCTGTGAGTGGACAAAGGTTAGGTGAGTTGAGGGGGTGTTGGGGGGGAACTCTGGGAAAGCGGGGTGGCTTGAATAGGGGTCTGGAGGTCTGGGAGTGGGTTGTGACAGTTGTGACCCATGCTGAGTGGGTGTGACCTGGCTTGGCAAGCATTGCAAAGTGTTAAAGTGAGTATCAGTAGGGAAGGCATGTCAATGGCAGATAATACAGGATTAAAGTGGGGGCTAGTATAAACTCCAACAGTATCAGACTGTAGTAAATTGGCTATGGAGTGTAACTGGCAGACTTGAAAAGGTTTTGGGTCAGAATAACTTAGGAGTATCTATAAACCATCATGTACATACTGCAGGGACAGACATAGCTGAGGCATCAATGGTCCTTGAAATCAGGATTTTTGATAAAAGAAAAAAAATGAATGTAGATGTGTGACATCAAACAATTGGGCTTCTATCAAGTTTTAAAGTCTGCAGAATAATGACATGTTGGAATTGGCTTGGCTTCATTTGAAGCAGTGTTTTGATGCAGGCCCTGTTTTTGTTCTCTTTTGCCCCTCCTATGGTGCAGAGCAGTGTATGTGACCCTAAAGAGCACCTCCCAGCCCCTCTCTTAGATGTACAGTGGCTCAAAAAACTGTCCCAATGTTTTATACTTTTTGAAAGATGACATTGGCATGAAGAATTGGAAGTATTTCAAATTCTGGTTATATCATGAGAAATACTATGGCATCATGGCTACAAATTACATTTAGTTCATGTAATTTAAATCAAAGCTGATGGAGTAATGGCCATTTTAGAATATTCACTCATTGGAACAGTTTTTGGAGCATCTTCAATTTTGCAGGTTTATCCCTATTTTAGTCAGAAATAAAGAGTAAGTTGCATGTGGGAATATAACAGAGTCATGTGACCATGTTTGGTTATATTTGGGAGTGGTTCAAGTTTGTTGAACCACTTCTTGACCTTCAACCACTATCATGAAGCTATTTCTCCTGTACAATGCTCTACTGTTGCTTCTCTCCTTGCTTAAGAGCTCTGCATTGGATTGGGGCTAAAACTGGTCTAGAGAAGTCTACTATTGGGAGGATTGGTGGAGAGTTGGAGGTGGACAAGGAAAACCATCCTGGAGGCTGTCCAGCTAAGCTTACTTCATGTATATAAACAGGCTATTGTTTAACAAATCTCAACTGGGAGACTTGATACAGCTGTTCAGGCCACCAGTTTTACCAACAACATCATTTTCAACCCTGTCTCTCCTCAGACTGTCTGGAATGTGCTCAAGGAGGAGGGGTATTGGTCTGCTACAAAGAGGAAAGTTCCTATGCTCAAAGCTAGACATTGGCAACTATAACTTAAATGGGCTCAAGAGCATCAGAACTGGACTGTGGAGGACTGAAAAAAAGTGTTGTGGACAGATGAGACAAAGATTAACAGAATTGGATCAAATGGAAAGCAGTATGTGTGGAAGCTATGAGGAGAAGGCAATTCAGACCAGACCACTACACCTACTATGAAACATGCAGGAGGGAATGATCTCATGGTATGGGGCTGTATGGGTTGGAATTGTTACAACCTGCTCTCTGGACCCCTGCACATCATTCCCAACCTGCCCACTCCCCTAGAGTCCCCCCTAATGCCCTGTCAAACTCCCCAATCCATGTACACTCTCCGTGCCCACTTTGGCCAACTCCGATGCTTCTCCGGCAAACCCCAACAGCCCTCCTGGTCAACTCTGATGCCTTCTCCACAGCCATCAATGCTTCCCCTGAATCCTCTGAGCTTCCAAGACCTCCCCCACTGTTCCTGACCACATTATATGCTCCTGACACCCTTCCCTAGTTCACCAGACCTGCTCTGCCTGACCTGCTCTGAAGCATCATGATGACCCTGGAGCAGCCCGCATCCCCAACTGATCCTGTCAGAATATCACCATGGCCTGCCCCTTGATTGTACCCAACACCTGTCAACTTCATGTAGCTCTGTTGAGCCCCACCATCATGCCCACCATTCTCTGGAGCTATCCAGTAGTCAGTATATAAGTCATGGAGTAGCTCCTCATACTCTAGTCTTGATATTACATTAACTGGTTACTTGTGTCTTGTGTCTCTTTCTGTTTCTATTTCTATTCTTAGTCTTGAATCCATCTTTTTCTTAGTCTCATCTTGTCTTGTCTCCATCTCATCTCAATTGTCTCTATTTCCTTTGTTTCTCTAAGTTCTTTTCATTTCCAACATCAGTATGAACTCTGTGCATGCACTACAAACTCTGAACATTCTTATGACAACTCTGGACCTCACTCTTTGCTTGGCCCCAGAACCATCAAGTCTTGATTGATCCCTTGTCAAACTCTGGCTCCACCCCCATCACTTGCAAAGCCTCTGTTTGCCCCACAATCTATTTGCATGCTTACAAACTTGTTCCTGACACCTGCTCAAGCCCAACATCTAATATACTTAGTCTTAGACTTACCCAGACCACTCTGGACTTGCTTGGACTGCTCCCCTTAGCTTCCCCTCACAAGTCCCTCCACTCCATGCCAACCCTGGAGTGCTAGGTTATAAGTGCAGGACATTGTGTCTGCCTAGTAAGGACTCACCCAGTGTAGCTAAGCCCTTGTAGTTAGCAGAACCTGACAGGAATGGGAAAGGAAAGCTGATAGAGGTGGTGGGGATCATGAATGCAAAGCAGTACTGTGAAATTTTGGATGATGGAGCAAACAAGAGCTTTGAAAAGTTGGAGATGGAGGAGGGTGCCCACTGAAAAGTTAGAGATGGAGGAGGGTGCCCACTACTTTCAACAGGACAATGACCTCAAACACAACTCCAAGATGGCTAACAAGTGGTTTGAAGACAACAACTTTGATGTCTTCTAGTAGCCAGCCCAATTCCCTGATCTTTTTTTTTTAAATCCATTTTGCATGCACAGGGTGTTTTGTGCCCATTTTGCACAGTACTACTGACAAGGTATCTATGTATACAAGGGCTACTGAGTTCCATGCCCCCCTGCATATGCAGAGAAAGAGTGGGCTGACACATTCAAGTATCATTTCAACTGCACTCCTCTAGTAAATCATTGAGACATGTTGATGGAGTGTTGGTGGACTTTGGAAACAAATGTACTGCAAAAGCTCACATGGTGAGCAGGTCAGGACAAGGAGGTGGGCCATGGTCCCTGACCAGAGCTAGAATCGGTCAGAGCTTCTGGTAGGCCTAATGCCTTGTGCTGTTATTAGTAGGAAGTTAGAGTAGGAAGGAGAACAAGTATATGTGTCAGGTGATATTGGGTTCAGGGGTGTGTGGGTAAGCATGTTCATTTGAGGCAAAGTCATGTGGCTGGGGGATCAGTGTATTTGCAGATAGATGACTCCTTGGGAGTAGGGTTTCCATTTCCTGTTCAGGGCATGTGCAATATACCATTTGGTCATGGTAAGGAGGCAATCTTGTTTCCTGTGTAAGGACTCAGCAGTGGCATGTACTTTGTCAAGAAGGTAAAGGGCAGGGTGCAGGCACTGGTTGGACAAGGCATGGATAAATGCCTGACCATCACTGCCAACAATTGCAAGACTCCTCAGTTGCCTGGCTAAATTAGTTAGTAGGTGTAGGCCCATGTGACTCCAACAATTTCTGCCTCATAAACTGTGTGCTTGTCTGTCAAGCCAAGGTGGTATCCCAGGTGGGAGATCTCCTTGCCATTCACAAAGAGGACTGCTGAGGCCCCCATGCCATTTTGGAAGGCTGAGCCATTGCAGTATACTGCTGTTGTTGCTTGTTTGTGCATTTGTTGGATTGCCTTGAGGGCAGATTCCTTGCAGTTGGCTATTTGTGTTGTGAAGGATGTGTGGTAGTTTGAGTGTTGACAATGGGCTTCAACAATTTCAATGGGTACTGGGTCTATGCCTGTATGAGAGAAAAGGTTATGTAATGGTGAGCAGTGCCACTTGACCTGACATTTTGATGCCTTCTGGGCAATTGAGCTGACAGGGTGGGTTGTTGGAAGCAAGCCTGCCTGGACAGCAGCCCAGGTGAGGATCTTGTAGAACAAGAGGTCTATAAGTAGGAGATTAGCATGGACTTCAAGGACATCTGCTGCAGTGGTGCTCAGGGCACCAGTGACAATCTTTGCTGCACAGCATTGAGCCATGTTCAGCTTCCTCATGACTACCACCAAGCCAGTCCTGTGTCTGCCATTTAAATCCATGCTGATGCTGGTGTACCAGATGTCAGCCATGTAGGTGAATGCCAGAACTGCCACTGTGTTGTACAGTTGGCAGATTCAATGTGGTGGCATCCCACTAGAGACACAAGAAGGCCTGGCAATCTGGTGTGTCCACCACATGGTGGTTGCTGTCACCCATTGAGTGTGAGCCGCCCATCTCAGCCTGGTGTCAAACATGATGCCAAGGTATTTGTAAATTGTGACCATGTCAACAGTCTGTGCCATGACAGAGTCATCTGTATTGGTGTGGTGAAGGGTTATGTCAGTGGGTATTGCATTGTGATGTGATCTTGAAAAGTTCATGAGTGTGAGTTTAGAAAGTTCAAAAGGGGAGTTATGAGATAAGGACAATTTGAATGTGCCTTGAGTGCATTCAAGGAGGTCCTTGATAATGGCATGCATCTCTGTCAGAGACTTTGCAGTTGCAGGGAACATTACATTATTGACAAAGCCAGAGGAGAGCTCAGACTTGCTGCTCTGGAGGGCAGCTCAGATGAGAGGGGCATTGTAAAAGGCATAAAAGAGCATAGAGAGGGGGCAGCCCTGCATTGTGCCATTGTTGACTGTGAGCTAGTCAGAAAGAAAGTCATCAAATTTCAGATGGGTCTGGTGGTTAGATAGCATCCATTCTGCCAAGTGGACATAGCAGGTGGGAATGCCACATTCTCTCATGTTATGAATGAGACAGTCACGAATTGTGTTGGGGAAGGCCCCTTGCATGTTGGAAAAGAGGGCAGATGCCACCTTGCCTGAGCACCATGCATCCTTGATTCTTGAGACTACCAGATGCATGGTGTCTGTTGTGTTGCAATCTGGCTGGCCTCCAAATTGGCCTGGTGGGAGCATATTGTGCTTTTCTGCTATATGGGAGAGATTAGTAGCTACCAAAGTAGAGAGGAGCTTCCCTATGGTGTTGAGAAGGCCTTGGCAAGGTTGTAGGCTGGTTTGCCTAGTTTGCACAGTACCAGGGTGGTAGACTCAAGCCAATTGGTATGGTACACCCCCAGTTTGAATACTGCTACAAATATAGAATGAAGGTGATCATCAACAAGCATGGTTGCATACTGCTTTAGTATGAAATTTGGGATCCTGTCAGGACTGGGTAGTTTGAAAGGTGGGAGTTTACTTAGGGTTGACAGAATGTGCTCTTTGGAAAAGCAAGGCAATGTGCTGATGGGGTGGGGTATGCTATGTGGGGGATGGAAGAAGAGGAAGGAGGGGGAGGGAAGAAAGACTCAGCTAGTGCCATGGCTTTGGCCTCATTGGTGGCTATGGTGATTGGAGCACTGTCAGCTATTGTCTTCAGGTCTGGGATTCTGGCACAAGAGAAGTCTGACAGCTCCTACACTACATATTTGTTGGTGATGTAGATTTGCTGGGTGTCAATGGAGCCCAGTCATTCTCTCCAATGCTCCTCTTTTGCTTTGCAGACAGGATCAGCCATCTTCCAGAAAAGATGTGCCATCTCAGTTTTTGTAGGGTGGTCAGGTATATTACAGAATTTGAAAGTGAGATTATCTGCATGACATCTCTGGGACTTTAGCCATTTGAGATTGTTGTTCCACCACCTCTTAGTGTGTGGACAGGGCCTGTGGACCAGGATGATGTTGTCTCTTGCTATGATACCTTGGATTATCTGGGTCAGGTCACTCACTTTGGATTTGGACTGCATCTTTGTGAGAATGGGTACTGCTGGGGGCTTGTTCTGCAAGCACTCCTTCAGAGCTGCATTAAACACTTCCCAGTTGACTTGGCGGAAGTTTTTTGATGGTGGGGAGGCAGTATGTGGGAGCAGGAGTTTGACTTTGGTGACTATGAGAAGGTGGTCAGCTTGCAGAGGTCAGAGTGAAGGGACTATATTGCAAAGGATGATTGAGTCAATGTCAGTGTAGGTCTGCCAGACATTGTCAGGTTGTGTCCACTGGTCACCAGTGGTCTGCAGAGTAGGAATCCCTGGGGAAAGGGCTAGCTCCATATCATATGCTGTCAGCATATTGTGGAGGGGTTGTATCAAGTTCTTGGAACTATTAAGATGGCAGCTGGAGAGCAGTTCCCACATTGGGCAGTGGCAGTTGAAATCTCCTAGCCACAGCATGTGGTCCTCAGGCATTGGACAAGTAATATGAAGAGATGACAATAAGAAGAGGGAGAGGTAATTGAGGACCTCATTGTGAGTGCAGTTGTTGTAGATGTTAAGAATAGAAAGATACCCAAACTTGCCCAAGAAATGGACTGCCAAGATATCTGTAGATTGTATGGTCAGTTGTGAGTAGGCATCTGTTGAGATGTTAGTATTGATGAGCAGCACTGAGTGTGAGTGTGTGCTACTGTCTCTTCTATGGTCAGACAGGTATAGGCTCTCCAGTAGCTGGAGGCCTTAGTATTATCTAACAAGTCAAGAAACAGTTCCTGAATTGCAAGCACATCTGAATCCTCTGGGTGGGCTGCAGTTAGTATGTCTGTTCATGCAATGTACAACTTCCTAATGTTCTGCTGCCAGATGCATATTTTGCTGGGTGCTGATGAGGGATGTCTGTTCATTGGTTGGTGCAGAGTTTGGCACTTTGCAGCTTTTGGGTGTATGTCTGGGTGAATCCAAATTTGTCTAGATTGCCCATGTGGCTTGGGGCTTGACTGTTAGCTGGAGTCTTCTGTAGTTGGGGGGGCACCTCATTGGAGGTTGGTTGAGTTGGGCTGGGTAGTGTCACGACCCGTTCCCCAAAACCCCGCACATCGCCCATCAACCCCGAAACCCCAAAAAAACCCCCAACGCTCTGCCGAACCTCCGCCCATGCCCTGCGCCTAGTTCGGCTAACTCCGACGCCTCCCCGGCTAACTCCGACGCCTCCCCGGCTAACTCCGACGCCTCCCCGGCTAACTCCGACGCCTCCCCGGCTAACTCCGACGCCTCCCCGGCTAACTCCGACGCCTCCCCGGCTAACTCCGACGCCTCCCCGGCTAACTCCGACGGCCCCCTGGCCCACTTCGGTGCCTGCCCCGCAGCCACTGACACTTACCCTGGGCTTCCCAAACCCCGAGAACCACCCCCGCTGTTCCCAATCTTCGCCACCCATCATCAACTCAACACCCTGGTTCCTCCGACCTATTCCGGAGTATCACGACAACCTCAGGGCAACCTGCGTTCTCCAATGATCCCATCAATGTATCAGCACGGCACGAGCCTCGATCACAACCGACACCCGCCCCCTCCGTCGAGCTCCGCCAAGCCCCACCGCCATAGCCGACGTACCCCGAAGTCCTCCGGTAGTCAGTATATAAGTCATCGAGTAGCTCTTTGTACTCTAGTCTTGATATTGTTTAACGTTACCTATGGTCTGATTGTTTCCTTCTCGTGTCTTGTGTCTCGTTTCCCTATCTCAGTCTCCCGGTCTTATCTCAGTCTCTTGGTCTTGTCTCATCTCCATTTTGTTATCGTTCTCGTTATTGTTTCGTATCTCTATTTCGAATCTACTCTTGTCCTATATCAACCCCGTCCCATTTCGTCTGACGCTGTCTCGGTGACTCCGTCCGACCACTGTGCCCAAGTCTTCATCGACCTTAACGACCTCACGGCGCGATTACAATTACGGACCCCGACACTCCTTTATCAGGTCCGAACCTCACTCTTTGCTCGGTCCCGGACTCCATCAGTTCCAAATGATCTCCCATCAAACCCCGGCTCCGTTCCCACTGATCACACAGCCACCTACTCCCTTGCTTCCACGAATCTCCCGTACGGCCTTCTGCCTGAACCCCGCCAAGACCGTCTCATCTCCTCACAATCCGACTTCTCCGGACCTTCCCGGATCTGTCTGGATCACATTCCCCCAACTACCCGCACGAGCCACCAGGGCCCGGAACATCTTCGAGTGTTCGGCTACCAGTGCAAGGGGATCACGCCCGCCTAGTAAGGACTCGCCCAGTGCAGCTGAGCCCCCGAGGTCAGCGGAACCTGACAGGTAGGTGGGCCTGGGTGGTCATGGTGGTTGCTGTCAGGATTTGCATGCTGAGCAGGGGTGTTGGACATTTTGGAGGTGCTGTCAACCATGTTGAGGAGTCTATTGTTGGGAAGTACAGCATTCTGTTGTAGGACAGTGCAGAGCACCTGGTGTTTGTGTAAGGGTGACCTCTGGAGGCTGTGGCTCAATCACACAACTAGCAGAGGGAGATCCAAAGTCTATTCAGTATCTATGAGAAGTTCTAGAGTTCTAGCTACTTACCTGGCAGAGGGAGATCCAAAGAGAACAAGTCTAAGGATCTGCAATGCCAGTGTTTGGAAAATTTACTCTAGAGCTTCTAGAAAAAACACCCAACAACAACCAAATCTGGAGTCCAATCCAAAATTAGAAATCCATTGTAAATGGCCTTGATCTCCAGACTCCCAGCATGTGACCACCTACCAATAAGACCAAAAGATAGCCCTTAGTTGAAAGTACTTGTGGTCCAGCAATGGGAGGCCTACAATGAGTGGTAGGCCCAAGATACTGGAAATAATTCAGGGGTCTGGTAAGAGGCTATGTGGAAGGGGCAACACTTGTCAGAATTATGGACAGAGAACTGGAGCAGCCTGAGGGCTAGAACTGGGACCAGCAGATAGGGAAAGCAAAGGAGAATAAAGGGAAACCATAAGGAGGGAGAATAGAACAAAGGGGGAATGGGACATCCCCTAACAGTTTGTGCACTTGGGGCAGTGCTCTTTGCTCTTGCAGGTGCTGTGGAAATGTCCATGTTTTTGGCAGTTATTGCAGTGAATGGGTTTGCGGATATCCTTATATATAGCTACTTGATGTCCACAGATGAAGATGCAACTCCTGATCATGTCATTGGCAGTCTTAGGGTTGTTGCAGGTGATCTTGAGTGAGGCAACCATTTGACTCAAGGATCTCAGGTCAGGGTTTTTGAGCCAGTTGGCAGAGGTGATTGACCATGAGGAGAGCCCATTCTCAAGTTCAATAATGTGTAGGCAGCTGGATTTGTCTGGGTCAAAAGGGCCTGAGCATGGTATAAACCTTGCTATGAGGTTGAATGTCTTGTCCAGAGCCTCAGCTTGGGTGCCAAAGATATTGAGCTTGGATGCTGATAAGACCCATTTGTTGCTGAGCATCATTTTTGGCAATTTTGGACTGAGTGGCAGCTAACTATTTTGACATGGCACAAGTTATGACACTTAGCACATGAGGCCTAGCCCCAAGTTCTGGAACAACATAGCTTTTGCATGGATTTTAGCAGCCACAAGACTTGTCAATCACAAGGAATATCACATGGAGTCTGGACTTTGGGTCTAGAACAACAAGGCTGAGACCTTTCTTAGTGACAATCACTAGCAACTCCTTGCCTACAACACAGCTTTCTCCCACCATATATGGACATATTGCCAGTCATGTGATTTCTTACTTATTATTTTTCTTGTCGAGTTTACAAATATACTTGAATGGCATCTACAATTCAGACTTTGCTTATTTTTTTCACTTGGTTACAGACTGACACTTTGTATGTATCATAAACACTTTGGAAGATACCATTGCTAGTGGCTGGCAACTATTTGTTTCTTTTCCCATACTATACCTTCAAACAGTATAAATACTGCCTGTACATAGACACTTCATTGTTGAACTTTACCCTTATCAAATCTCATCATCAAATAACCACCTCTATTTGAAGTGCACTACTCTCTATCTCTAAGCTTACCAGCTTGAGGTTACATTTTGGCTCTATTGCTCCCTCCCTCCATGGACAATAACTTAGCAACAAGTCTTGCCAGCCTCATCTTTGACTTTGTATGGCACCAATTGCAGGTGTCCTTAGCATTATTTTGATTTAGCAATGCTAGCAACTACAGCTAGTGACTAGTTCATGTTTGTCCTTCTTTTGGTCTTTTTATTATCACTACCCCCTTTCTCTACTCAACTCCTCTTTCATCTCTTAAGTTTGCTTTACCTTGGCAACACTTTTGTCTTCATTTGTTTTCCCTCTCTCTCTAGCAACTCATTGTTACCACCTAGTGACTTAGGCTAGCAATAGTGACTCTTCCAACTTCACACTTCACACCCACATTCACTCTTGTTCTCTGGGATGGTTACTGACTTGCCCTCTACTATTAACTTCCTACTGCCAGCTACTCTATCTAGTGATTAGTGTTAGGTCCTTCTTTTTTTTTTTTGGTTTGCTGCATGGCACTAGGCAGCATAGGAGTGCATCAATGCCATAGCATCCAGTGAAGATGATACCCCAGCTAGGGTCTCAGACATGAATTTAAGGGCAAGAGTGGATTCTGCCCTCTGTGCATCATTAGCTGTGAGGAATTTGGCCATTGAGCCTAGTTTCTTGACTAGCCCACTGAGCCTACCCAGTGCCTTGGAAGGAATTGCCTCTGCAAAGATGTTTGATGCCTGGTCTGTGACATTGGCCTTGAGGAGGAATGCTGCAGCAAGAACAGTGCTTTTTAGTTTGGATGGTTTGGAGTGGAGGGCAGCAGTGGCCAGGATGCTGATGAACCTTGAGTGATTGTATAGTTCAGCAGCTAGGATCCAGTCATTGGACTCAAGCCATTTACACACTTTGGGCAGCAACCTGACCAGGCCAGGGTCTGCTGCCAAGAGAGTTTTGAGGTTGGAATGGGTTGGAATGAGTCATGTTTTCTTTGGGGTTCCACTCATGTTGGGACTGCATGGAGGTGGTTTGGAAGATGTCCTCATTGCTAGAGACATTGTACAGACCAAGGGGGGTGAAGGGAAGAGAAGTAATCACTCAGACAGTACCTTGAGGCTTAGAGGGCCTGAAGATACAGGGATGTAAGGAAATATGATAGCTACAGTCTCAAGACAGCCAAGACTCCAGAAGGTGTGATGGTTGTAAGAGATCAAGAAGCATTATCCCCTGATCTCAACCCTATTGAACACCTCTGGGAGTACTTCAAGGAGCAGCTTAGGCAGTATGAAACACCTCCTCATAGTGTGCATAAATTGTGAGAGAGGGTTGCAAAGGAGTGGGATGGAATACCAGCAGAGGTATGCAAAAGACTGATAGAAAGCATGCCTAGAAGGATTCAAGCAGTTATCAAGGCAAATGGAGGACATACAAAGTGCTAAATACCAAAATTAGAGATGCTCAAAAAACTGTCCCAATGGGTGAATATTTTAAAATGGCTATTACTCCATCTGTTTTGATTTAAATTACATAAACTAAACTACAATTTGTAGCTATGATCCCATAGTATTTTACATGATTTAACCAGGATTTTAAATACTTCCAATCCTTCATGCCAATGTCATCTTTCAAAAAGTATAAAACATTGGAACACTTTTTTGAGCCACTTTAGATACTGAACAGTGAGGAATAATAGTGGTAGTAATAGAAAGGGGTAAATAAAGTGACCCTGGAACAGCCTAGAAGAACCTTGGAATATAGGTTCAGCAAGGGCAGAGTCATAGGGTAGGATAATAGGAGTGATGAATAATGATGACAATGTTGAGCAAGAACCATGGCTTGGATTGGTACAAAACCAGGTATTGTTGGAAAGCAGTGATTTATGCAAGTCCAACAGTGCAAAAATTGAGGCAAATGGTCCTACAGATCATGAGGTATTTGTGATCAATGTTTAGAACAATGATGACAGTACTGAGAGGGAATTATTGCTTGTATTGGTACAAGACCAGGTCTTTCTGGATAGCACCTGTTGATGCAAGTCCAGTGGTGCTATAACTGAAGAAAATAGTCCAGCAGATCATGAGGTATTGGTAGATCAGTTATTGAGCATAACATTGAGCATTGAGCATGAAGAGGTGGGTGTATGGAAGCAATCCAAGTATCAGAATGGTCCTAGAGATGAGGGAAAGAATGTACAAAAGGAACTGAGGTGAACCAAGCACTCCTTCCCAAGATATGACCCGATGTCTCCTGATGACATCCACCTCTCATCCTCAAACACATCCCATTCAGCCCCAAACCCTCTCCAATCCTTCCAACAAGGAAGGAACCTTCAATAGCAGAAAGGAAGGTTCTAAAGAGGTCCACAAATGGGTCCAGAAGTCAAAGGAAAGCAGAGATATGGAGAGACAGCCAGTTCTTCACTATAGCCTCAGTGGGGAGCCACTGGGACTGGATACACAAAAATATGTAACAGTTGGTTACAGGTGAGCCTCAGTCCCCAGTCCCAAGTGTGTATGGCCCAATTCTATAATGAAAAAGGTGACTACACACAGTAGTAAGGACAAAGACTAGGGGGTGGCTGTGCTACAAAGTCCAAAATAGGTCAGAGGGCCCAGTCCATTACACACAACCAAATAACATCTGCCACTCCCACTCTGCTGTCAACCTCATAATCACCTGCAACATTGTAGTGTCTCTCCATCCTCCAATTACTAACCATTTCCCTAGTATCATGGAGATTGCCCATTCCCCATTCTTCCTCTCCCCCATCCAAAGACTTCAGGTCTGCCAACTAGGTAAAGTTTGACCTTGCTCTGAAGGAGTGCCTTGCTGCCTGCTCTCCAACAGTGCATATCTTAATGGAGGAGGGATTTGATACAAAAGTGTCATTGCTGACTACTATCATACAGGAGGTTATTGCAGATGACAGCATTGTACTGGTGAAAGAGCCCTGCCCCTTTACCAAACATTGGTGGAATGACAACCTCATATGGCTGAAGGGCTAGAGGAGGGCAAGCAATCTTGCCATCAAGTATTACAATATCCCAGACCACCCTGCCAAGGTGGAGGCAGTCCACCTATAATGCAAGATGGCAGACAAAATCAGGTGTGTGAAGTTGGACTATTGGAGGGAATGGCTGGAAACTATTGACACATGGCAGATCTACCTTGCTAATGAATATGCTGTCCATGACCTGACTGACTTTTCCTGCAATAGAGTACTCAAGACTGAAGCTGATGGCATTCCTGGGAGGGCAAAGACCAATGTCAAAAAGGCCAATGCTCTAGCTGAGTCTTTCTTCCTCCCACCTCCATCCCTTCCTTCCATTCTCCATACTGCCTACCTCAACTTCTCCCTGATGTACCCTTCTTTTTATGAGAATGCATTATCAGTGCCATTGTGGGGATGCCTGATGCCTCCTTTCAGAGCTCATGGACCAGATGGCATCTCTAATATCATTCTCAAGCATTGGGTTAAAGCATTGGGCTGAAACTCTTCTCAATTGTTTTTGCTTCATTTTTCATGCCATCTTTGAACTGGATGTGTACCAACCACACTCTGCAAGCTGAGTAAACTTGCCTACAATGTTGCTGAGGCATACTGGCCCATAGGGCTTCTCACTCCTTTTCACTCTTATTACTGCTGACCTTTCTCATCTGGCAGAGAAACATGGCATACTTCCTCTAGGACAATTTGGTGGCTGCCCAGGACACAATACCTCTGACATGATGCACTCAGTGGTTTGGAGGATCAAGGATGCATGGCATTCTGGTAAGGTTGCTTCAGCACTCTTTCTTGATGCTCAGGGGGCATTTCCAAACATTGCCCATGCCCACCTCCTTCTGATATGAAGGAATGTTTTGTACTCTCATGCTATATCCACCTGGCAAACTCCATACTCACCAACAGCCACATGCAACTGAGGTTTGATGACTTTATTTCAGATTGACTTGCCATTTCTAATGGCACTGCTCAGGGCTGTCCCCTGTCCATGCTCTACTATGCCTACTACAACACTCCTATCATCTCTGCAGCAGACCTGGATGTCACTTCAGAGTTGTTGTTTTGTTTTGTCAACAATGCAATTGTAAGGGTGACATCTGGAGGCTGTGCCTCAATCACACAACTGGCAGAGGGAGATCCAAAGTCTATTCAGCATCTACAAGAAGTTCTAGAGTTCTAGCTACTCACCTGGCAGAGGGAGATCCAAAGAGAACAAGTCTAAGAATTCTCAATGCCAGTGTTCAGAAAATCTACTTGGGAGCTTCCAGGAAAAACACTCAATAACAACCAAACCTAGAGTCCAATCCAAAAGTGGAAATCCATTGTAAATGGCCTTGATCTCCAAGCTCATAGCACATGACCATGCACAAATATAACCAAAAGATAACCCTTGGTTGAAAGTACCTGTAACCCAAGAATAGGAGGTCTATAATGAGCAGTAGTCCCAGAATAAAGGAAACAATCTAGGGGTCTGGTAAGAGGCCATGTGGAAGGGCAACACTTGTCAGAATTACAGACAGAGAACCAGTGCAGCCTGAGTGCTGAAACTGGAACCCGCAGATAGGAAACACAAAGGAGAATAAAGGAAAACTATAAGGAGCAAGAATGAGATGGAGGGAGAATGAGACAGAAGGAGAATGGGACATCTCTTGACAGCAATGTTCCTTGCTGTGGCCACATCTCTGAAGGAGACCCATACAATAATCAAAGATTTGGTAGAATGTGCTCATGGAGCCTTTGCCTGGTCTCTAGACCACTGCTCCCCCTTTGAACTAATCAAGCTAGCACTGATGAACTTCTCCTGCTTGCATCATGACCTGATTCCTCTTGACTTGGTACTTTACTGTATTGGGGATGATGGTATAGTCATACCTCAGTCAGTTAAAATGGTCCCAACATACAAGTACCTCAAGGTTGTCTTTAACTCCAAACTATGCTGGTTAGTGCACACTCATCAAGTTGCTGCTAGTGCAACATAGTGGCCCTCACAAGTCTTGTGGCTTTTTAGAGTGTTAAGAGGCATGCCTCCCCACTGTATTTACCAGCTGTATAACTGTATGGTACATGGGCATATGCAAGAGCTCAGCTAGTGGTCATCATACCAACTCTATTGTAGTCACAAAGGGCATTAACATGGCTCAGCACCATGCAGCAAAAATGGTCATGGGTGCCCCTGAGCACCATGGCAGGCAATGTCATGGAATTTCATGCATGTTTCCTGTCAATCTTCTCTTTGGCAAAGTAATAATCAGAATGACAGTACATTTGTTCTCACTGCTCCCAACCTACCTGTTACATGGGCCAGTGTGGCAGGCAGTAAAATACTATGTCTATAGGCATTGCTTCTCACTTTACAACTTCTTTCATTTTACAGGTATCTCTCCCCCTGACATTGAGAAAATCCAACCATTATGCCAACACCTGAGCTACCAACCTTTTTTCACCACCCACATTGCTGAGACTAAGGAACTGGCCCTCAAAGCCATTCAGTGCATGCATGACAAGGCCAAAATGGCAATCTATTGTGATAGGAGTGGCTTTGGAGGAGGCATTGGCACATTGGCAGTCCTCTTTGTAAATGGCAAGGAAACCTCCTCCTTGAGGTACTTTCTTGGCTTAGCTGCTGGGCACACAGTCTACAAAGCCAAAGTTGTTGGCTTGTCACTAGGACTCCACTTCCTTTCCTTCTTGCACTGCCAGCTCTAGGACCTGACAATCATTGGCAGTGATAGCCAGGCTATCATCCATGCCCTCAACAACCAATGCCCACACTCTGCCCACTACCTCCTTGACACAGTACACTCAGCAGCTGAAGCCCTCTAAAGAAAACAGGACCATATATTCAATGTGCCATGTTGGCATGCTGCACTTTGTGTGGGTAATGAGTGGGTAATGAGTGGTCCACTTGCTCCAGAGGTGGCTTTGAAAGAGGCATTGGCACATTGGCAGTCCTCTTTGTAAATGGCAAGAAAACCTCCTCCTTGAGGTACTTCCTTGGCCTAGCTGCTAGGCACACAGTCTACAAAAGCCAAAGTCATTGGCTTGTCCCTCTATGAACTGGAAAGGAGTGAATAGCAAAGAATAAGTAAGTATACAGAACCAAATGGTGAGTGAGTGCAAAAAAATCAGATAGTAAAGGAGAATAGGGAGAATAGACACATGTAGAGTCTGTAAAGTCAAGTCATGACCCTAATAGACTAAGTACTCCTATTGATAGACTAAGTACTCCTATTAATAGACTAAGTACTCCTATGTATAGTACTGAAATCAAGTCCAACAGGGTAAAACCTGGTGGGGGTCAAACTGTTTGAAAAAAGTAAAGAAGGCTATTCAGATAGAACAAAATTGTAAGGGCAACCTCTGGAGGCTGTGGCTCAATCACACAACTGGCAAAGGGAAATCCAAAGTCTATTCAGTACTGTACAGTGTCTACTGAGATAACTACTCACTTGGCAAAGGGAATTCCAAAGAGAACAAGTCTAGGGATTCTCTAGGCCAGGTGTGATGCTTCAGAGGCTTCAGAAGCATGAGAAACAACTGTACAGTATGACAGAAAAAAGACAAAAGTGATGTGTCAGCAATTGGTCAGCAGTTACATAAGCTGGTGGCAGTGTCAAAGGGGCCACACTTGTCTGAATTATTGACAGAGAACTGGTGCAGCCTGAGAGCTGAAACTAGGACCAATAGATAGGGAAAAGGAAGGAGAATGAAGGAAAACTATAGCAGGAGAAATCTGACAAGAACTGGAGAAGGAGAAGGGGAACCAAGTGGGATGTCCCCTGACAGAAATATGTACAAAGCATAATGAAATGTGACTACAAGAAAGCTATTTGGCTGGATGGATTGACATTAACATATGTACAAAGCATAATCCTCTTTATAATGTTTGATTCTGGAGAAGTAATCAAAGTCTTGGGTATTTATCATTGAATACATTTCTTCCTACATATCATACGAGCTACGCCCCGTGCCTTCGGCACGGGCCTGTAGCTCTTGCTTCATCCCAGACCCAACCTCACTTCGTTCGGTTAGGTCCTTGATATTTTACTCAATGCTTCATCCCAGACCCAACCTCACTTCGTTCGGTTAGGTCTTTGTATTTCTAACTCAGTGCTTCATCCCAGACCCAACCTCACTTCGTTTGGTTAGGTCTTTGTATTTCTAACTCAATGCTTCATCCCAGACCCAACCTCACTTCGTTCGGTTAGGTCTTTGTATTTCTAACTCAGTGCTTCATCCCAGACCCAACCTCACTTCGTTTGGTTAGGTCTTTGTATTTCTAACTCAATGCTTCATCCCAGACCCAACCTCACTTCGTTCGGTTAGGTCTTTGTATTTCTAACTCAGTGCTTCATCCCAGACCCAACCTCACTTCATTCAGTTAGGTCTTCCCAACCCTCAGGTAAATGTGTTACAGGAGGTATATATATGCTCTGGCCTTTGTATTTCTAACTCAATGCTTCATCCCAGACCCAACCTCACTTCGTTCGGTTAGGTCTTTGTATTTCTAACTCAGTGCTTCATCCCAGACCCAACCTCACTTCATTCAGTTAGGTCTTCCCAACCCTCAGGTAAATGTGTTACAGGAGGTATATATATGCTCTGGCCTTTGTATTTCTAACTCAATGCTTCATCCCAGACCCAACCTCACTTCGTTCGGTTAGGTCTTTGTATTTCTAACTCAGTGCTTCATCCCAGACCCAACCTCACTTCGTTCAGTTAGGTCTTTGTATTTCTAACTCAGTGCTTCATCCCAGACCCAACCTCACTTCATTCAGTTAGGTCTTCCCAACCCTCAGGTAAATGTGTTACAGGAGGTATATATATGCTCTGGCCCACAGGAGCATTCAAAGAAAATGGGTCATCAGAGATAGCTGGCAGTCTCACAGGTCTTTCAGAAGATCCAGAAGCAACATCATTCACAGAGGGGGCATTAGTACCCCTACCCAGTGCTATAGAATCAAAATGCAAAGGTTGCACAGGTGGCATAGCAGCATTGGCCTGTTCAAAATTATGGAAAGAAGCTCTATTACCTCGGTTTGCACGTCAATCATCAGGATCAGTCATTTGCAACAATTGTAGTCTACTTTGAGAGTGAGACTGTTGTCTTTGACTCTCAGGAGTACTGGGTATAATAAGTACTCACATAATCAAAGCTTGAAAAGTAAACTGATAAAAATTATTGGAAGTGCTCAATAAAAAGCAATGTTTGATTCTGAATTCAAGCTAATGATGATTCTTCTAGATGAGAAAAATAAGAAACACATACTCAGCAACTGCCCAAAACTGAAGGATAACAGCAGTATAACACAGAAAGCAGAAACTACCAAATTATCAGTCAAATACAGGCTTGAATAAGCAGGAAACATTCTTACCTGAGTGAGAGCCACATATAAAATGGCTCAAATATGATGTGAGGATAAGAGCAAAGATTCTACTGAGAGAACATGAAGATCAACTGTCAGCACAGAAAAAGAGATTTACCTTGAAAGTAGAAAACCAATAGCTGCTTCAAAAAAAAAACAGATACTGTTCACAAATCAGCTCTCAGATTAACCTAGAGAAAACATACCTGCAAAGCTACTGAATGCACAGAAAAAAAGCCTGATAAAGACTGCAGTGAAGTCTGTTTTCAGTCATGATCAGTCAATAGAGATGACTCTCAGAAAAGAAGTATACATAAGAAATTCAGCTTCTATACACCATCAAAATCAGCCATCAGACAATTAGGCAAAGAAAAGAAGGCCCACCTCAAGGACAGAAAGCTACTCAATGCTAAGAAATAGCCTGATAAAAGATGCAATAGTGAAGATCTGGTTATCAGTTTGATCAGTGATTGGAGATGACACTCAGTAGTAGAATAATACATGGCCAAGTAAGTGAAGCCTCTTCAGGAAAGTCTATCAAGCCAATCAAAGCCTTTTCTCACAGTATCAAAGCAGAGACAATGTTGGAAGCTTCAGTTTTTCGGGAAGAAAGAAAGAGAGATTTGGTGCGATGATCGATTGATCTTTCCAAGGAACTGGCCGAAAATTTGAAGCCAGCCAACTTACGTAATTTTACATAAGCATTACATAAGGATTGATGGAACCCAGTTTCTTAAGATTCGTCGTCGCATATAATAGGTGCACAGCCACTTTCCCAGGAGTCGTCCCATATACTATAGATCTTTGTGCTGAGGACTGCTGCGCAAGTTCCTGCTACTCTGTAGGTGGGTTCTTGTATGCTCTATCAAAAAAATGTTCAAAGGTTGATTCAGATAAGTGGTCACATTTTCTGGTCTGGACAGCCCTTTTTCATTATTGGTTTATTTTTTCTCTACTGTTCCTGTGCCCCATAGCACTTGCAACATAACATCTTGTCCAGACCATTCTTCTGCAGCATCTATTCTATTTGGTTACAATCCTGCTTTCTTCTCCCTGCTCTTCTTATGATTCATTGTGTATGTTATGTTTTTTTTTATTTACATGTTACTCTCCTTTTTTTTTATAATTATTATATCTGCATTTTTATCAGACAATTGGTCATTAAACTGTTTCACTCTTTGAACTATCTTGTCTTTCTACAGTGATGTCTCTTTTCCCACTTCCTGCATGCCATTTTCCCTTGTCCTCTGACCCAATACCATCTAATGTTACTTCTGTTTGTTTTTTTGATGGCAATCTAGTCCTGTTGATTGGCAATGTTATGATTTCTATCCATGCCTCGGGGTTCACCAGGTTCTCACTACAATTCAAGGCAATATGGCTTTCCTGTCCTTTGCATGATGCAAATCAGACCCACACTATTCATATTATTAGTGAGGATGCTGTCAATTTCTCCATTCTTATCTGTGCTGTTTACTCTTTTGACTTGTACATCTTTATGTGATTCCTTGGTGTCAATCCACTGATCTTTTCAGCTCCTTTCTGAGTCACCAGCCTTTGAGTAGTGATATCATCAATTCACCCTTGCATATGGGAGATAAATTCGCTATATCTGGGGTGTACTCTGCTATTGCTGACCACGTTCAATTCAACTTTGTTTTCCTTCCACGCTATCTAGTTACAAGTTGTCACTCCATTTGATCAACAACACCCTGGTAGTGATTCCTATTATGGAATTTAACCTTTTCACTTCTTGTCGCATGTTGGCCTTCATTCTTCCATCCCCGCATTGCTGTATCATATTTGTAAATGATATTCAATGGTCCCTAATATTTTGTTCCTGTCTGTTCTTGCCATTCTCATTTCACACAAGCGGGATATTCAGTTTGGTGTTTCCCGTGTTGACGGGACGACCGCCTGTTTGAATTCAACAGACATAATTTGCATGTGTGTAGGCAGGCAGTGGTTATTGAGGGCTCAGATGGAATATACTTGGTCCTGGTTGTTCAATTGGTCTCCCAGCTTTTATTGTCTACACCCCTCCCAATGTCTCGCCATTTGGGATGTTCTAGGTCGTACTCATTTTTGCAACATTCCCCCGCCCTGTCATAAAGCTCTTGAGGCACTTACCAGATGGAACCCCGCTTGGTCTCCACGTTTCTGTCTTCGGTGTGCTCCCGAGGTTGAATCCATCTTGCTGTTTTTTATTACAATCATGTATTTTACCATTTGTACGTACAAAAGTGGTTCCACAATCTAAACCAATTGGATCCAATGGCTGCTGATCAACATGAGCTCCTGCGGATATAAAATCATTGTCAGAAAGATATGTTCCTCATTGTCAAACGAATACCGTCAACCTAACCGAACGCGAACCTGTGAATAGACTTGTGAAATGTACTTTTAAAGACTAAGGTTGGAGCAACGAGATGAACTAATGAAATACTGTGAAAAACTGGAGTTGGAGCAGCGAGATGATACCTGGAAGTGGCGAGGCCAAAATGAATCGATACTCAGATCGATGTACTAGTTTGATGAACGCGAAGTGTCTTACGCGATATATGACTTTATGTGGGAAATGGAGCTGCAGAGGATTCGATCGTTTGGATAACTGAGAAAAAGCGGGATTAAACATCGGGCGATATTCATCAGACGAGAATCACATTATGGTAATATCACAGAAATGGTTTACGTATTTCTTTATATACAATTGAAGCAAGGAGTAGCGGGCGGTGAGGCCTAGAGCTTGGCTCCGGTACCTATAGCTGAGGTAAGCGTGAAGCCCGCGTAACCGGCCCGAGAATCCGCTTGAATCAGTGTACTGTATAGTGGAAGGCCACCGTTGAAGTTGAGTGCTTCAACGCGCTTCCTTGGGACGTTTGCACCTGTGTACCACGATTTTGTGCGGGTCCAGAAACCCTGGGAGAAGATGTCGGTCACGCGTTGAGTCCAACATTCCGAGGCTTCTCGCGTTGCGTCGATGCGGACGTAGTTGTGTCGGCGGAGATAAGTGAGACAGTCGATGACCCAGTCACCTTCGATTTCCTGTCGGAAAGCAAGCATTATCATTGCCGTCAGTCAAGGAGAATATCGTGCTAGTGGTGAAAACCTTACAGCACATGTAGGCCCGTTGCAGAACGCGGTAGGACCTTGAGGACCGTATGGAATGAACATGTTAGGATAGCCTGAGACTGCCAATCCCAAATAAGTTGAGAGGCCCCCCCTCCACTTGTCACCGATAGAAATCCCATCCGTTCCCTTGATGTCAATTTGGGAGATACTTCCTGTCAATGCATCGAAACCGGTAGCTAGCACGAGCACATCGAGTTCATGCACCACTCCATCCTGCGTCTTCAAGCCCTTCGGAGTGACCTCAACGATCGGGTTCTCATTGAGATCAACGAGGTCAACATTAGATTGGTTGAAGACCTCGTAATACGACTCTTCCAGGCTAACGCGCTTAGCTCCAAACGGATGCGGTGGCGTTTCCGGTGCGAGTTTGCGCTGCATCTCAGGATCCCGGACCCGTTTAAGCACCTTTTTTCTCCAAAAGGCATAAGCCTCCCCATTTGCTTTCTCATTGGTGAGTATATCTTTGCACGACCCATGTACGAAGCGTAGCCCCCCCTTTGACCATAAATCGTTGAAAAAAAAATACCGTTCCTCTGGGGACATATCAAAGACACCGCGAGGTATGCGGTCAAATTGGAACCCGCCGAAAGTCTGTTGACGCCGCTTGAAAAGAATGGGATACAATTCTTCCTTCATCTTGTTTTGCGCAGCCATGCTCAAAGGTCGTTCATTCATCATTGGTACTGCGAAATTGGGCGTACGCTGGAATACGGTGAGATGGGAAGCAATAGGCCCAGCCTCCTGGATCACCTGTACGCCACTGCAGCCCGTTCCAAGGACGCCAATGCGTTTTCTGGTGATGTCTACCCCAGCTTGGGGCCATAATGCTGTATGGTGCATGGTACCCCTGAAGGTGTCGAGTCCTGGTATGTCAGGGAAGAGTGGTTTGGATGCGAAGCCGGTGCAGAGGATGAGGAAGTGGGGGTTGACGGCTACTCCAGTATCTGTCAAGACGGACCAGCGATTTGTGGTGATATTGAAGGAAGCGGAGGTTACTCGAGTATTGAAGGAAATATCACGGCTCAGGTCGAGTTTCTGGTCAACGTAATTGAAGTACTCGATGATTTCCTGGCGGCCTGGATACTTTTCAGTCCAATTCCAGTCCTTCCATATTTCTTCAAGAGAGAACTGGTAAATCGAAAAATCGGAGTCGACACGCAAGCCGGGGTAGCAGTTCCAGTACCAGACGCCACCTAACCCACTGCCAGCCTCAAAGAGCTTGACAGAGAACCCGGACTTGCGAAGTTTATGGAGCTGATACACCCCGCTGAAGCCTGCACCTACAATGAGAACGTCAAGACTTCGATGTTCGGCCATGGGGTCCACTAATCGTGTTGGATCGCAGTTTATCATATTTATAGGATTCTGAATAGCTCGAACGGCTCCAATGGACCCAGTGAAGGAAGGCTGCTTACGTGCATAGTGACGTGAAGGAGGACTCTTGTCAAGTCGGAACCGAAAAAGTTAGAGTGTGGATAATAATACTACGTATCCCAATTGTTCACATAGTAGCTGAGTGATTTCACATAGTAGCTGAGTGATTTCACATAGTAGCTGAGTGATTTCTACCAATCTCCGGCACGAACGATGCTCATGCTTGTTCATGTGGTCAGATAAGCGGCATAGACAACTGGCATCAAGAAACTCCAAGTTGGGTACTCATGTGTAGCAAGAGGCTCGCGAGGACATGATACGGGAGCCCGGGTCACCATTTCCTAAGATGTGTGTTTGTTTGTAGTTTTTGGAGTAATCATCTTATCAGAAAGCTTCTTGATGATGAACTATAGGCAGAAGCAAATGAACGTACCATTCCATTGGTGGAGACAGATCAACACATTACAGCTATTTTCATAACGTTAGGCGCATTCGACTTCTGGTTGTTTTGTTGTTTGTTTGATCCCTACGTCATTATCTAATAATCATATGAAAGCAAGATGGTAAGCCACTGAAAAAGAGATAGTATTCACCTGTTTTCTTGTAAATTCATGACACCCCAAAGCCCAATGTATTGTGACTGGAGGGACACATCAATTCCCCATATATTCTGACACAAGTCTTGAAGCTTTGAAGCTAAGAATCAATAGTTTTTTTTTCTCTATACAACTCTCCAAAAACTGCTGTATAAAGTGAGTGACATTTGATCTTGCTCACTTCCAGGATACTCACAGTTACTTCAAAGCCATTGAGTGTCACATCTTGTCAACTGTCCTTTTCAGAGCTGCATCATCAGTCCGACAAAATGTTATCCGGCCCGGATGCTACCAGTGATTTCCTGGATCAGTTTACACAAATACTTCTTAGTTGTGAGATCAATTTTATCAGCTTTCTCGATAAGTATGTGACGCCTCAGGGAGGAAGAAGGATCAATGTGCTAATTTTACATGAGCAGCCACTCTTCAGCAAGCCCGGCATCGCGGATATCAGGCCAAACAACCGGAAGTCAAACGGGCCTAACGTTATGAAATTTGCTGTAAAGTTGTCAGTGAGAAATTCTAGATCGATCGGCATCATACCGAAGTACAGCCTTCTTCAGCAAGCTTAGACTTGGGATGCGTTGACATCGGCTTTGATTAGACCGTTGGCAGCAGTACCCTTCCTTGGGATACCAGTCCTTGGGACAAGCTGGTCTGCTGACTTCGATTCTCCAAGGTTTTGGCTAATCTTCAGCAGAAAGTAGCATATACTTACATATCCTCTAAACACTACTCAAGTTTGAGAGGCATCGGATAGCTAATACAACGGGTATGGGTAAAAGAGTGCCGAATCTGCCAGATTTGATGTCACCTTGACTTTGTTTTTACGATTTTTCGCCTTTCTCAGTTCCGTTACCTCAAATATGTAATACACCCTTTGAAGTATATGCTTTTATATACATTGTATCTCTATTTACATGAAGAATCCAAGCAAAACTGAGGTCTCCGTGGCAACAATTGTGTTGAGTGATGTTCAAGCATGACATACTGACAATAAGCCTAGAAAAGGTCCGCTATCTAAATTCCTACGAGCCGGAAAATTAATGCCTCGCATTGTAAACCTGTTTTTGGAATCAATGCAGTCTTGATGCATGGCCTCAACGCGGAAAAGTTTCTTGACATTTCCTATATTGCATCTCAGAATCAGGACAACAATGGAGATGGCAAACGAGATGATGAAGATGGCAAAGGTGAAAAGTGAGTCATGTTTTGCAGCTATTTGTTGATGTGGTATGCATACATGGTTGCTTTGATTATCTTAACAACACCTTTCTAGTTTCAAGATGGAGTTATAACACAGCAGACACTCATAAGATGAAGGATAGTATAATTATACTAATGCAGAATTTGAGTGTAGGCACTGACTATGGGGGTTATGGTACTTATAGTAGGTGTCCTGGGGTTCTGTAAGGGCAACCTCCAGGGCAGTGGATCTGAGTCACACAGCTAGCAGAGGGGAATCCAAAGTATATTAGCAAGTAGATAAACATACAAGCAGTAACTAATCACCTAGAATAGGGGAATCCAAAGAGAACAAGTCTGAAGATCCCTGCTGCTTGGTGCAGCACATTAGCAGGTGGCAGAGGCATGGGAATGACTGTACAGAAGGCCAGAGCTAGCCCTAACTCTGTGGAGATAATTGGTGAGGTAATACAGAAAGTTTTGCAGGTCTCTGGAGATCTCTGGGTTCTGGAACAAGCCCTGGAGATGTCAAACAAGCTGCAGAGACACTGGAACAAGTCATGGAGGTTGGAAATGGAAGTCCCCTGACATCACCCCCCCCTCTAGTGCATGGCATCTCAATGTGCAGGGTAGAAGAAGTCCCTGATTGCTCTGTCCACTGGTGAAATAGGATAGATTCCTTGTATGGCATACAGAGTATCTGGGTGCTTCCTGTGGAACTCTTTGATGAGCCCTGGGGCATGTATGTTCTCCTGTGGTTCCCAGGAGATGTCCTCAATCCCATAGCCCTTCCACTTCACCTTGTATTGTAGTTGTCACCAGAAAAAATGACTATCCAGGATTTCCTCCACCTCATACTCCTTGTGACTGTTGACCACCACCAGAGGTGGCAGGGGTGGTGGACATCATCCTGGAATAGGATCCCTTGGGGCCAGAGTCAATTTGACCATATTGAATACTGGATGAAGCTGGCACATCCCTACAGGGAGCTGAAGTTGATAGGCTAGGGGCCCTCCCTGTTGTTCCACTGTGAAAGGTCCCAGTTGGTGGTGCAACAGCTTTTTCAAAGGTTGGATAGTCATAATATCTGAGGAATCCAGGTAGACTCAATCCCTGGGCTTGTATTTGTGCTCTGGGGTCCTTCCACAGTTGTAGTATTGCACCATGTCATCCTTTGCCTTCATCAGAGCTGCTTGGGCCTCCTCCTGTGACTTCTTCATCCAGTCCACAAACTCATTTACTGCTTCATTCTCCAAGGGCTGGGCCCAGGGTTTGAAGCCCATGCATGGGTGTTGTCCAGTGTTGAAGAAGAATAGGGAAAATTGGGTGGAAGTGTGAATGTGGTTGTTGTATTGGAACTCAGGGAGGAGTTCATCCCAGTTGTCCTGGCACTCATTGCAGAAGAGGTGGAGGTATTGCTCCAACTCCTGGTTCATGCATTTGGTCTGGCTGTTGGACTGCAGGTGGTAGGCAGTGGAGGTGTGAAGCTTCATGCTGAGGTGAAATCTGCTACAAATTACAGCCCCCAGTCAGAGAAGTAGGTGTCAGAGAGCTGTGGAGCTTCCAGACATTCCTCTGGTACAGGTTTGCAGTGCCCATGGTGGAGCAGGTGGTGTGAGTGAGAATGAAGTGCACTTGCTTGCCATACAGGTCCACCACCACCATGATTGTGTCATAACCATGGGTGTCAGGGAGCTCTATGATGAAGATCACAGAGGCAATGCTCTATTGCTCTACAGGCACAAGCAATGGGTGTAGCTGTCCAGAGGGGAGGCAACACTGGGGCTTGGTCCAGAGACAGAGATTGCATGTACTAGTGTAGGACCCAATATACCAAGACATCTGGGGCCACCAGTAATTCTGAATACCAGCTCCAATGTTTTCCATTGTCCAGGGTGCCCAGTGATGTGGGAGTTGTGGTGTTGCTCTACAATCCTCTGGCAGAGCTCTGGAATGTTGGGCACATAGATACAATTCTAGAAGGTCAGGATCCCATCCCAAAGGGCCCATTTGCCTGCACAGACCAATTTAGTGCCCATGGTACATCCCAACTTTAGCACCCAAGCTGCCTGAGCAATGAGTTCTTCCTGCTGACCATCTCAATTGCCCCACTGGATGTCCCAGAGGATGTCTACCTCTGCTCCCTCAATGGCTAGACCTTCCATAGCTCAGATTGCAAACAGTTCAGGCCAGAGGAGCACAATGTTGCTGTTGTCCCCTCCTCCAGTGCTGTGGTCTGCTCTCTGGAACAGGGTGTCTGGTTTCCCCATACTCTGGCCAGGCTTGTGGTGCAGTGAGAAGTTGAAATTGGCTATGTAGAGGGACCATCAGGCCTGTTGGCAGTTGAGCTTCTTGGTTGTCTGGAAGTATTCAAGGTTCTTGTGATCTGTCCAGACCTCAAACTTATGCTGCACACCTTCCAGGAAGTGCTGCCACTCCTCAAACAACTGGATGATGGCCAGCATCTCCTTGTCATGGATCTCATAGTTTCACTCTACTGCATTCAAGCTCTTGGAGTAGAAGGCCACTGGATGTGACTTCCTATCCTCCAGAGACTGCTGTGAAAGAATGGCCCTGGTGACAAAGTTGGAGCTGTCAGCTTCTACTTGGAAAGGGGAGTTATTGTCTGGGAAGAGGAGGACAGGTCCTGAGGTCACAGTGTGCTTGAGGGTATCAAGGGCCATCTGCTCTGGAGGCCCCCAACTCCACACAATGCCCTTCCTGGTGAGGTCAAATAGCAGGTGGGTGTGATGCAAGAAGTCCTGGATAAAACTGGAGAAGCCATTGGAGATTTGGAAGGGCATATGTGACCGGAGTCCAGATTCTCTTGCAGGAATGTGTTGAGTTTGTCCTGCTCTCTAGGTGCTAATGGGTAGACCTTACAGCTGGTGGGCATGAAGTTGGGCAATAGCTCAATGGCATGGTCCCACTGCTTGCACTCTGGGAGCAAGTCAAACAAGGCCTTGGAGAACACATCCTCAAATGCATGGAGGTAGGGGGGTACAATGTTCCGGAACTCTTGGGGCATGTAGTTAGTAGTGAATGCCTGAGCCAGCCACTGGAATGTGGTCTGGCTAGCATGGATCTCCATGATAGAGGGCTGTGGACATAAGGTGGTGGTGTAGATCTGGTCCCCCAGCTCTACTGCTTCCTCCAGGAGCTCCAGTTTGTGTACACTGCCAAACTCCTCTCCACCTTCCTCCTCTGGGCTCTGCCACTACTCTGGTCACCCTCATAGAGGGCCTCTCTACAGGGGCACACCAGGGGCAGGAGATTCAGAAGGTTTAGGTTGGCAAAGAAGAGAGGCCCAGCACAACATGCACAGATGGCCACATGCTCTCAAACTTGAGCTCAGTGTTCTTCCTTGGCCTCAGTGGTGCAGGTGGAGCACTTCTGAGGGCACCTGCTCATCATTACCTTGCCCTTGGTCCAGTTTACTTTGGGGTTGTGCTTGTGGAGCCATGTGAATCCAAGGATTACATTCTGTCTGTCCAAGCTGGTGATGGCAAAGACTGCATGCTCTGCATGGTTTCAATAATGGAGAACAAGGTAAACTACAGAGCTGATGGTGCCTGCTTTGTTAGGTGTTCTGTCAATGTTGAAGACTGGAATGGGCTTGAGGAGTGGCTGCATGGTCAGGCCATGGCACTTAACAAACTCTGAGTCCAAGAACAGTCCTGTCACTCCACTATCTAGGAGAGCAGTGACTCCACAGGTTTGCTGGGTGTCTGTGGTCTCTATCTCCACATCAAGGTGCAGGGGATTGGCAGATGGGCTTGAAGCCATTACATACTGCTGAAGCACTCCATGCACCTAGGCAGGGTGGTGCTGGTGGACCCTAGCTGGTGTTGGAGGACTTGGCAGAGGCTCTGGAGTTGGTATTTGTATGTCTGGAGGGGAACATTGAGGTTCTTCTGTCTTAGAATGAGGGGTATTGGAAAAAGCAATTTTATTTGTTAATGACAGACATGAGAACCTGTTAGTACCCAGCAATGGAGGTGTATACCTCATCCATTGCTCAACCCAAAACCCTCCTCCAGTTCTGGGGGTGAGGTGCAAGACTGATCTCCTCTGGGGTCAACTCTGGCATCAGCTCATCTAGTAAAGGAGCTCTGGCAGTGTCCTTTACAGCCAGCAATTGCAGGAGGAGTTCCTCCTGCTCTGCCATGGAGAGGTAATGCACTTCCAGACCCAAGGGGCAGTGTCATGCAAAATGCCCAAGGCTTCTTGCATCTCCAACACAGTAACAGTGTAGTGTGGAGCTGTTGGGCAGTGTCCATGTCCATGGGGATGCCTGGCTGCAAGGAGTGCAGTGTGGGGATGGTTGGAGTGGGGGCAAGTGCTGGGCAAGCAGGCACAGAGTATTAGAGGCTGGTGACTGGTGTGGGGCACAGTGTGAGGTGCATGCAGCAGAGCTCCCATTGAATCTCCATGAGTTGCCACTGATCCCAGGCTACCTCATACCACAAAGCAATCCTTTCATCATCTGGATGGCCCTCCACAAGATTGTCAATGTGTTCTACCAGCATGGAGTGCAGGCCTTTTCAGAACATGAAGCATAACTGAAGGCTGTCAGGGTAGGCAGCTTGCTCCACCAGTGCTTGGAAGGAGTCAATGTACTCATCCAGAGTTTGCTTCCCTTGCCCATATTGCTCCCAGTCATGTAGTATTAAGGCAGCAGTTTTGGTGGGGTCTAGTGGAAACAACTCTGCCCAGAAGTCCTCAAAGGCAGCCCAGTCCAGGAAACTTCCCACACCTCTGGAGCAACAGAAGACTCACAACACATAGGTGGAGGCATGTCCAGTCTTCATGTATGAAAGTACACAGGCTATTTTCAATGTGTTGGAGTCAAAGGCATTCCTGCTGAAGTGGATGTAGGTGAGGCAGGGTTGGAGGAAATGTTCTCCACTGGAACAAGCACCATCATATATGTCTGGAAGCATGAGGTGTGGAATCCACAGTTGTAGAGTCACCAGAGCTGTGGAGATGGATACAGAAGCAGTTGTAGTAGGTTCTACAACTAGGGGAGGTGCAGAGATAGGGGGCAGGTGCTCTAGCAGTGCCTGGAGTGATTTGGAGATAAGATCTGTGGTTTGATGGAGGGTGGAGAGTTTGGTTGTATGGTGGGTAAGAGATGATTGTGTGAGTTGCACCTGGTTTTCTAGGTGTAGAAGGCAGTTCCAGGCTTTGTCCTGTGGGGCTGAAGCCTCCATGGGGGTGTCTGGGTTGGCAGGCTGAGACATAGAACTTCTGCAGTGCTTAATCCTGGTGGTGAAGCAACATATAGAGGCTCAGAGGTTCCCTGTGGCTATGAGGGGCTTCTCAACCAGTTTTAGGAGACTTGTTCTGCTGTAAGGGCAACCTCTGGAGTGGCAGATCTGAGTCACACAGCTAGCAGAGGGGAATCTGAAGTATATTAGCAAGTAGACAAAGATACAGCAGTAACTAATTACTTAGCATAGGAGAATCTAAAGAGAACAAGTCTAAGGATCCCCCTGCTCAGTGTGGCACATCAGCAGGTGGCAGAGGCATGGAAACAACTGTACAGAAGGCTGGAGCTAGCCCTAACCCTAGAGAGATAATTGGTGGGGTAATACTGAAAGTTCCATGGGTCTCTGGAGATCTCCAGAGTTCTGGAACAAGCCCTGAAGATGTCAAACAAGCTGCAGAGATGCTGGAACAAGTTGTGGAGGTTGGAAATGGAAGTCCCCTGACAGGTTCTCAGGGTGGACCAGAGGTCTGAGGTGAGTGTAAGGATGATGTGCCAAGACTTAGCAGTGTTTCAAGACCTGGAGCTGGCTGGTGGGGCTGAGACAAGGTTAGTGGCATTGCTGCAGGATCTTGGATGGGTGTGGGGTGGGTCCAAGGGGTTTATGGAGTGAGTCCAGGGTGTTCTGCCTAAATGGAGAGGGTCTTTGATTGCAGAATTGATAGGCTGATGACAAGCTGATGGTGGGGCTTGATGGTGGAGGTGGAGTGATCAGACAGGGTTATTGGTGAGGTATAAGGAGGTCAGGGCAAGGGATTGTCACAAAAGAGGGGTCATGACAATACCCCCCTTCAGCATCAAGATGAGATGCATATTTGGAAGAGTATGGGGTGGAGGCCAGGTCTCTAGAGAATGCTGGAACAGCTGATTAGACTGCTATAACCCCCTGCAACTTGCCCACCTTCTCTGTTTACCCTCATATCTGCTGTGTTTCCCACTCATCAATGGTGCATTGCCAACACTCCAGTGAGTTTTGTCCTTGTGTTCTAACCCTTTACTGATGAGTCTCTAGTGACAGAACTGCATGCTTCACAGGGATGACTGTATGTTTTCTCCCCTAGAGCCTAGCTTGTGTCAAGCCCATGATGTTTGCAATGAGTGCCACAATTGGCACCTCTGCTGCTTGTTCCAGATGAAATAGGAGGTGGTGGCATGGAGGCAAGGAATGCAGTCTAGAGGTTCAGGGAAAGGTCAGAGTGCTGGTACAGAGATGCTGGTGGCAAGTTCAAGTCAGGGGGTTTCTGCTTTGTGGGCCTGGGCTGAAGTGGTGATCACTTGGCCATCATCAGGCTGGATTGTGGGTTTAAGGGCAACCTCAGGAGGCTATGGCTCAATCACACAGCTGGCAGAAGGAGATACAAAGTCTTTTCAGTACTGTACAGTGTTTACAGGCCATAATTACTCACCTGGCAGAGGAAGATCCAAAGAGAACAAGCCTGAGGAACTCCCTAGGCCAGATGTGATGCTTCAGAGGCTTCAAAAGCATGGGAAACAACTGTACAGCACAACAGAAAAACTTAAACTCCAAAAATGGCAATGATTTTCAGAGTCTGATCCAAACATTGTAAATGGCCTCAATCTGCAGCCTCAGGGGATGTGACCACATGAAAATATGACAGCAACACTTTAGTGACCTCCCCATGCATTTGACCTCTTTTGGTATCATTGTCTTATTTCATTTACTTGATATAGTCTTATTATCTGGACACCTTGGTGACATTCTAACTGTTATATCATCTGTCATACCATGGGTTTGCCTTTGACTTACTTCACTTTATTTTGTTTTACCTGATATTTCACCTGACTTTCCCAGGTCACTAGGGACCAGTTCACCATAATTCACTGTTATTATCTCCCATTGGCTTCATTATTGCTACTTACTCTAAATACTGCATGTTTTCTATACTACCTCAAAGAATCATACACTCTTATAGCTCCAGACTTCAGATTCAAGTCTTACAACTGTAAATCTTCTTTTGCTCTAGCACTTCTTGAGCAACTGTCTTTTTGACATTGTTGAGTTAGCACCCTCATTGTTTTTTTTTCACTAGTACCACCTTCAGGTACTATTTTGCCAAGTCCATGTTTCATGCTAGCACCTACAGCTAGTTCTTGTTCACTACCTCCTCTTTTGCTAGATCTTTGCTACTGTCTAGTATCTCTCTGGCTCTCTGATCTTTTGCTAGTGACCCACCTGATCCTGTCACTTTAATGCATCATTCTGTGTAATTACAGTAAAAATGTAATGCAATATCCTCTGTAACTTAAATTAAGTACTGTACAGAAGTAATGCATGACACTAATGCATCAGTGATGCATTAGGAACAGAAAAAAAATACCTTACCATAGAATGAACCAACAACCTCCAGAGAGAATACACACATACTATAACAAACAACATAACCAATACACCACAATGACAATTAAGTTACATTAACATCATGTATATGTGTAGTATTGAGCAAGCTGTCTATGGCTTACACTGTTAGCCAATTATGGTCCAGTTAGGTTTTTTGTTGGTTGGTTAGTTTGTTAGTGTTAGCATTAGGATAGTTAAGGCTTCAGACAAGGATATCTATTAAGGAGAGCTTGCTCCTTTTAGATAATAAACCTTATCTCAACTTTTTTGCTATAACTATTTGGTCTAATGGTCATTAGTGTTACTTGTTGTATATTTCTTTGCATGATGATTTTGGTTCAATCCTCATTTAATGTATTTTCATTCATTCATAATGTATCAGTGATGCATCAGTGTCATGCATTACTTCCATGTAGTACTTAATTTAAGTTACAGAGGATATTGCATTACATTTTTACTGTAATTACACAGTATGATGCACTACAATGACAGGGTCAGCTGAGTGACCTTAGTGCTCATACCTCTTGTTGATACTGAGTGACTCAGACTAGTGTCTAACAACAACTCCTCACTTAAGTCAACCACGTCTCATTCCACCTTGAATAAACCAGGTTCTCTGGGAACTAGCTAGTACAGATCAGGAAAGAGGAGAAAAGGGTATGAGGAAGGCAATGACAGCAGGCAGGAGAGAGGATGGTCAGATGGGCCAATGGCAGCAAGGAGAGGGTGATACAGGAGAGGAAGGCCAACAGACAGTTGAGTGCCCAAAAGTGCACAAACATGGCAAGGGACAGAAATTGGCAGACACAATGAACAAGACTAACAAGTACATAGTGCTGGAAAACCTACTAAATCAACAGGAAGGGGGGAGATGGGCAGACATCAATATGGAGAAACATAACAAGATAGAAATGCAGAACATGGGTAACACACATTCACTATGAAAACTAAACTGATAACATTGCACAACTGAACACTAACAGAAACAACAGAGTATGCCACACTATGCTAAACACTTTTATAGATAGATTTTACATAATACTGGTAACTGAAACCTGGTGGGGTGAGATAGGAAATGGGCAGAGAGGACCAGCAAACCTGGGGGCATGGACCCCAATCCTACTGATTGCAGCGATACCAACAGACAAGAGACTGAGAGTCATGGCCTACATCAAGAAGAAACATGATTTCTCAGTGACACTCAGATTCGAACTGGCTGATGATCTAGACATCCAAGTCCTAGATGTGTTGCAAGCCAACTTCCTCAAAGTAACACTAATTATTATATACAGTGATGTGCTCCTATGCCACCTAGTGCCATGCAGGAAACCTGAAAAGAGAACCCAACACTAGTCACTAGATAGGGTAGCTGGCAGTAGGAAGTTAATAGTTGAGGGCGAGTCAGTAACTGTCCCAGAGAACAAGAGCAAGTGCTGCGTTGAAAGGTGAAGTTGAAATGGTCGCTATTGCTAGCCTAAGTTGCTAGTGACTGGAAGAAAAAATGGATGGAGACAGAAAGCATTGCTAAGACAAAGCAAACTTTTAATGGTGGTAGAGGAGTTAGGGAGGAGAATATAAAAAGGAAGGATGGCAATAAGGAGACTGAACAAGAAACAAATGTAAACTAGTCACTAGCCACAGTTACTAATGTTGCTAAGTTGAGATAACACAAAGGGCACCCACAGTTGGTACCACACTAGGTCAGGGTTGAAGTTGGTAAGACTTGTTGCTAAGTTGTTGTCAACAGCAAGTGAGGGAATAGAGTAAAGGTAGAAGCAGAGTGAAATCTCAAGCTAGTAGGCTTAGAGATGGACAGGTTCAATTCGAGGGAAGTCAATTGTGTGTGTAGTGTCTATGTACAGGCAGTATTTATACTGTTCAAAGGTATAGTATAGGAAAGTAAGCAAATAGTTGCCACTAGCGACAGCATCTGCCAAGATGTTTATGGTTCATATGAGGCATCAATCTGTAACTAAGTGAAAATTATAAGCAAAGTCTCCAAAGTGTAGATGCCATTCAAGTATGTTGGTAAGCTTGACAAGAGAAATGATAAGTAAAAAAGGTATGTGTCTGGCAATATGTCCATATATGGGGAAAGAAAGCTGTCTTGTTGCCAAGGGGTTGCTAGAGTCACTAATAATTGTCACTAGGAAAGGTCTCAGCCTTACTGATCTAGACCCAAAGTCCAGACTCCACGTGTTATTCCTCATGATCAATAAGTCTTGTGGTCACTAAGGTCCCATGCAAAAGCTACATTGGTCCAGACCTTGGGCTAGGCTCCATGTGCTGAGTGTCATGACTTGTGCCAAATTAAAATAGTCAGCTGCTGCTTAGTCCAAAATGCCAAAAATGGTGCTCAGTGACAACTGGGTCTTATCATCCTCCCCTATACTGAAATCTTGACTGCCCTTAGTCAATCCTAAAGTCCTGTGATCACTTGCTTGGTCCATGCACCCAGAGAGATTAGAATAACAGAACTGGCAGTTTTGCTTGAACTTCATCAACCTATTCTCCTTTCATCTTATTTCCCCTTCTATCCCAATCTTATTGCTATGTCCAATCTGGCCTCCCAATTCAAGAAAATCACCATGGCCCACACCTTTCTTGATCAGGTTGATGTCTGCTTGCCTTGGCCTGTGCATCATTGGCAAAGGACCCTTGTTTGGCAGTTACCACCATCTTCCAAACTTGGTTGCAGTGGTTCAAGACTGCAGGAAGTGGGGTTGAGTGGCCAGAGTTGGCAAACATTGAGAAGGAGTGTTGCCAACTATATGAGCAGTACAAGGGGGAAGAATGGGTTCACCCATTTGACATACACTTCATAAGTTCCTTTCTTCTCTTAGTGCCAGTGCTAACAAGTTTGTTAGGCTCTGGTCAATTCCTCACTGGAGTTTTTGATGGACAATCTGATGGCGGGAATGACAGTAAGTGCCTTGGCAGTTGCTAGTGCTAGCAACACCGCTAAGGTAATGTTAGCTTTTTGAGGATTTATTGCCCAATGACCAGTTCTTCTTCCAGCACCCAGTAGGTGTGTTAGTGGTGGCAAGGGGGGAGGAACAGCATGATGGCCATGGGGGTGAGGAGAGGGCAAATTGTGGAGACATTACAGAGGAGGGCCCCTCAACTCCCAAGGCTGTGGCTGGCAGCATTGCTAGGGGGTTGGTGACAACCTCAAGGAGCAAAGGGAAGGGAAAGGGAAAGGGCAAGGCTTGAGAAGAGGACAAAGAAGATATTGAAGTAAGTCCTTGTCTTTTTGCTAGTTCTTGGCAGCAATTGCTAACTTTTTTTTTTTCTTTGCAGGAACAAATTGAAGAAACATTTTCTGACAAGTGCTTGGTGACACTTCTTTGCTGGCAAAAGGCCTTGATGGTGGTGAATACTGGGCTGAGGGCTGGAGTGGTTTTGAAGAAGGCCAAGGAGAAGGTGACAGTATCACTAGAGAAGCAACAGGGGCTCAAGTGCACACAAGGATCGGTAAGGTCTTAGTAGTCATTGCTTACATAGTTGCTAACAACTTCTTAGTGCGACAACTGCTGGGCCAAGAACAACCCAGAGGGCTGCTGGTGCCCAACAGGGGCCCAGCCTTGCTATTGTTGTGACAGCACCAGGAAGAGCTGTTTGCACAGCAGACAATTGTCAAGAAGCATAGGTGGCAAGTTTGCTAAGAGGATAGTGGCAAAGGCAGTGTTGGTAAGGAACATGAGGGCCTTTGTGGAGTGGCAGAGGGAGTTGGCAAGAAAGGGGGAGCCCATCAAGGTCAAGCATATGAGCTTGAAATTGCTGATATCTCAGGAGGAGGTAGCAATTGGAGGTAGTGGGATCGCTAGGGTGAAGAGCAGGGAAGTGGTGGAGAGCAACAAGGAGGATGATGACAACAATGGTAGTAACAACAATGGCAACAATGAGGTGCCTTTGGCACAAAAATGCCCAGCAAGTCCAACATTGGTTGCTAGTGAGGAGGGTGAGAAGGACATGGAGATGAGGGAAATGACTCCCTTAGCAACAGTTGCTGAGGTGGAGCGAGAGGTGAGTGACATGGAGGTCAAGGGCAAGGAGGAGCAAGAGGCAGCAACAGTTGCCATTGAGGAGGACAAGGGAGAGGACAAAGGTGCAAAGGAGGCCAAGGTTTGATGATGAGTAAGTTCCTTGGTTTGCTATCTTTTGTTTGCTAATGACTTTGCTAGGGGACCTGGAGCAACATGCCTTTGCACCAGGTTGGTGATGACGAGCTAGAGTGGTTGGGTGAGAATCTGGCCTGGCTGATGCCACTAACACTAGCAGCATCACTATCAGACTTTGACAAGAGGGCAGCAGGAGTGGAATGGAGGTTCCAGAGGGAGCTGGAGGTAGCAAGGGAGGAGTTGGTAGTGGCAAGGGCATGGTTCGCTGTTGCCAAGTGAACCTTGGTGACTCTGGCAGGGTATAGGCACAACTGTCAGGCCTTCCTGGCCTGGCAAGAGGAGAATAATGTTGGGGAGGGGGATTGGGAGGAGGAAAACTTAGCTGAGGTGCCTGATGATGACACTGACCTTGGCCTTTAGCGACAGTTGCCTCCTGTATATAGATTTTTTGTTTTTTAGTTTGTATTATAGACACAGGCTAGCCCCCTTAAGGGGCTTCACAGTTTTCTTGTCTACCATAGACTGGCCCCCCTTAAGGGGCCTAAAAATATATAGTACTCAGCATAGTTCAGGGACTTTGAGAGAAAGCAAGAAAAAGCAAGATTAATAAGGTGGTACACACTAGTGACTGTCACTTGATGCTAGCACTAGCAATGCTTGGAGGAAAATGCTCAGTAAGTCATCATGGCAAAAAATCTCTATAGGCATGCCAAGCACTAGCGACAGAATAGCCAAGCACAGCATTGAAAGCAAGGGAACAGTAAAGTAGAATATGATTATTTTTTTTTTTTGTAAGGTATTTTTGACAGGTTTTTCTGAAAATTAGGAAAAAGTATAGTGAGAAACAATGCAGAGTCAAGAAAGGTTGCTAGGGCTTAGCAAAGGGTATGTTTCTAATTTCCTCCTTCACTGGCAGCATTGCCAGTATCATCGTTGTCTACAAGGTCAGTTTGTTCAAGTTCTTGAAGTCACAAGGTGTCAATGTTGAAAGTGTTGCTAGGCACTGGTATGTGTTCTCTAGTGAAATAAGGAACCAATCAAAAAGTGGCTACAGGGTGATGCAGTACTGAAGCATCCAGTTTGCAAAGGATGTAAGCACTGCCACAGTTATGAGAAATTACCACCAATGGGCCTAAGTCACAAAGCTTCATTTTTTTGTTATGTGTCACCTCAATTCTAGTGTTCCTCATCAATATGAGGTCACTAGCTTGGAAATTGTAGTTGCAGATTGTAGTGGCATGTTCTGCTTCAAAGCAAATGGTGGCTAAGCAATGAGCACTGAGGACATTACTGTGAAGGTGGTTGAGGTCTTCTTGGTGACATTTCAGATCAATTTCTCAGCAGACTATAAGGTTGGTTGTTGATAATAGTGAGTTTGGCAGTGGTTGCAAATATGTTGCTTCTACTATGTCAGCCAGTAAGAGGGGGTGGGTGCCAGTTGTCACATAGTAAGGGGAGCAACCCATTTGCTTGTGAACCATAACACATTCTGACCAAAAGACAGAGTAAGTAGCTGTACTCCACCTAGACTGATCACCATCAACTGCTTTGAAGAGGGCTTGACAAACATTGAAGTGAGGTTGTTCAACTATCCTGTTAGCACACTTATTGTAACCAGAGATCCAAATATGGTGTAAGTTGTACTTCTTCACCAAGTAGGTGACTGCCTTCAGGATAGGAGGTCTATTGTCAGTAACAATTTTGCTAAGCACTCCCCAGTAACAGATGACATCCTCATATAACCATTTGGCAATGGCTTCAGTGTTCTCTCTGGTGAGCATACAGAACTTGGGGTAATGAGTTAGCAAACATCCTTGAATGATATATTTGAACTTATTGGAGGGTGGCATGAACATGGTGTCAACATATATCTTGCTGAACAAGGGCACCAGCATAGTGACAGTTGGCAGGATGAGAACTTTGGTCATCTGGTGCACTTGGCAGATGTGGCAAGTCCAGATGTACCACATGATGTCAATGCTAACTTGAGGCCACCAAAACTATTCTAGAAGGGCAGAGCAGGTAGTGAAGAGGCCTCTGTGTCCCAAATCATCATGCATGGCTTTCAAGAGTCATAGGCAATTAGTGGTGGGAACAAACAGCTTGTGAGCACTGTCTTGGCTTCTTTGCCAAAGTTTGTCTTCCATGACAAAGAACATGGAGGTGTAGCAAACAAATGGGGCATAATTGTTGTCACTAAGGCCTTCAGGTCTGATGAGATTATGAAGCCACTTCTCAACTAAAAGTACACAAGCATTGCTGGCAATAGCTTTAGCACTGTGGGGTACATTGCTATAGGTGGTCATGCCATCATTTCAGAGAGGCTGAATGTCATCGCTGCTTGCTAGTTGTGGGGCATTCTATTTTTGCTTATAAAAGTCACTAAGGGTTGTAGAGGCTGGAACTCAACTAGAGGGGGTAGGTGATGGGAAGCTGTGGAGACTTAGCAAAGGAGTGGTAGCAGTAGCTGCACTTGGTGAATGAATTCATGCAGGCAATCAATCCAGTCTTCATAAATGGAGTTGTTGCTATCATCAGTAAGGAGATTGCCAGGCTGGGGCAGACATTGCAAGAGACCATTGGGGCCATGGAAAGTTCCTCTGACATGAATAAGCTCAAAGTGAAACATTAATATTGCTATAATCCAGTGGTTCATGCTGGCAGAAGGCTGGATGTCAGGGTTCTGAAGCATCCCCTTAATGTAGCAAGCATTGACTTTGATGATGAGGTTCCTAATGCCAATAAAGTACATTCACAAAGCTTGTAGCACTCAATAAAGGCCATAGAGTTCCAACTTGGGCTGACTGAATCTGGCTTCTCTGTTGTTAAGCATAATCAATCCAAAGCAATTGTAGCAGTGTTCTTTGTGATTGTTGCCAGTGCACTGGCAAAGGTAATAACCAACCACTATATATGAAGTGTCAACCACTAAGATGACCAGGTCTGGTGATTCATAGTTGATAGGAACTAGGGGTTTAGTGTCTTGTAAGGCTTGCATGAGGTCACACTGAGCATTTATCTGGTTGGGACCAAACTCAAAAGGGATGCCAACATGAGTAAGTTTTGTTAAGTTGTTGGCATGGTGAGCAAAGTTCTTGACAAAAATCCTAAGTACCCCAACTGTACCAAGAAAAGCTTGGACTTCTGATAGCAACTTGCAAGAGCCCCAGCACTCAATCAGAGCTAAGCAACTTTTATCAGAGATATGACCACTAGGGGTGCAAATGTGGCCAAGGATTCTGAAAGTCAGGGCACATAGAACTAGCTTGTGACTTGAGAAGGTGCCACCACAATACTTCATCCACTAGAGAATTCTGTTAAGTTCAAAGAACTCCCATAATGCTAGGCAAATATTTGGGTTAGTGGAATGCTTAGTGGGTTTACCATTAACGATCTTCCAGTTCTTGAGTCCTTTAGTGCCAACATTGTTGATAAAGCTGAGCACATTATGGGGGATCTCTGGCTGCAATATAAAGGTAATGTCATCATGAAATATTGGCACAGAGTTAGTCCATCCCACTAGCAAGGTTACTAAGTGAAGGGCACCAAACAGAGTCTGGAATGTTGTTAAGTCATGTGAAGTGAGGTCGATAAGTTGCTGGTCATAGCCAATGTAGAGGTATAGGGTGGCACCACAGATGCATCCAGCAAAAGATTTGGCAACATGATCTGGAAAAGGCGGTACTCCAGAATGGTGAATGGTGACACAGTTTAGCAGCTCTAGGCTGTGCACCATCCTGAGCTTACCATTCTTCTTGAGAACACAAAACCATTGTGAGCAGTAAGCAGAGTTTGAGGGTTCATATACACCAGCCTTAATCTTGTCACAAATGATCTCACATACTTCCTTCTCTAGCCCTGGGGGTATGGGGTGGTTGTGCTGGACCCAAGGCATGTGAGGTATTGTCAGTATGTGTACTGGTAGGAAGAAGTTGGGGCACAAGCTTCCTTGTTCAGAATCCTCCCAGGCAAAAGCCTTTTCTTGCTTGGTGACCATGTCAATGAGCACATTGATTTTGTTGCTAGTTAGAAAGCCCATGTTATGGTCTTTGACAAGTTTTGCTTGTTATTCACTAGTGAATCGCTTTGTTAGGACAAATGGTGACAGATTAGGGTTGAGCGGAGGTATTGTTGCTAGGGGATTGCCAATAATCTGTTGCTTGATTTGAAAGTCTTCACTAACATGGCTGGTGACCAGTTTGATTTTCATAGCAACGGGTTTGTACTTCTTCTTCACCTGGACTCCTTTTCACTTAGGGGGTTTGTTAGCAACAAATTGAGTGGGGAATGGAATGTTAACATAGGTGGGGGTAGTGTCTGTATTGTTTGTATCAAGGGGTAAAGTCTGTCCAAGAATCAAGGGATTAGATGTATCAGTGGAAACAAGATAGGAATGATGTGGAAGGGACAAGTCAGAAAGGTCACTAGTGGTAGTGTAAAGGTATGCTAGTGTGGGGTTTGTCTGTGTGTTAGAATTGGTAAGTACAATGTCTTTGTCCAAATCATAAAAAGCTATACAAGTCACTAGACCAGTTGAATGGTCATAGCTGATAACAACTGCTATGTCACTATCATCTTCATTAATGCCTTTGGTGATGAAAGCAGCAGGGTGCTTCAGTCTTGAAACAAACATTTTGGCAGTTGTTTCTTTTAGATTTACCACATGGAAAGGTTGGGATAGTGCACTGCATGCCAGTGTTGGGGTCTGTGATTGTTATAGTGGTCTCAATGTTACTAAGAGTGTTGACCATACTTCAAGTTAAAACATCAAAGAGGTGTCCCAGTAGAATGTCATAGGTGGGAAACCATAAAACATGGATTTGGAGATAAACTGTTACATTGCCAATAGTGCATGGTACATTATGAGCAAGTCCTAGTGATCTATCCAAGGTACTATTAGCACTTTGCATATTTAAAACAATGTTGGGGTTTTGGGATAGCCCAAGATTGCTAGCAATTTCTGCAGACCTTGAGATGATCTGGAAGTCACTGTTGTGAATGCATTCCACTTCTTCTTTATTATCAATCAGCATCATGACAGAACAAAGCAATTGGGAATCCTTAGCAACAGTGAGCACCACAGGCTCTTCTCCATGGGGTAGCAAATCAATATATGCTTCAACAGGGTCAACAGATGTGAGGGGTGCCTTTTCTGAGGTAAGTCCATTAGCTGTATCAGTGTTGGACCTGTGCAAAAACTGGGGTTCTTTAATAGTGAAAGTCAGTAATATATCTTTGAAAATGCTGCTGGAGCCCTGTACTGTGTTGGCACTAGTGCCTACAAGTCATTTGAGCATAACTGCTGTCCTGAATTGATTTCTGATGTCCTGGGATACTGAGCAAAGTTTGCCAACTGATACTGTGACCTTGGTACTTAAAACCCATTTAAAGACTGCTTTGGACTGCTCAATGTTGTAAATGGGTGGCATAGTTCAATATGTGCTGTTGTTAGATCTATCAGGAGCAGCAAAATTCCTGTTAGCAGGAGGGGTGTAGCCACCAGGGATGCCAGAAAACAGGTGGATGGGAGGCTGAGTGGTGGATTCCTTAGTGATGGGCAGTTGTTTGTTAGCAATAGTACATTCAGGTGCTTTGCCTTTGTCTGCAGGCCTAGCAGCAGGAGCTGGAGTAGAATTGGCAGGGGATGAAGTTGCCAAGGTATCACTAGTTGAGGGTGCTGCCTTGGAGGTATCATTTGCTGGTCAATATGCCATGCAGGGAACTTGTACACCATCAAACTTTTTGCCAGATTGCCTGAGTGCAAAGAGTTCATGTTCTAAAGCCTTGATCCATTCTTCCTTGCTTAGTGCTTGGCCCATAGCAATATCCTGTTGCATTACCTCATGGATTAGCAACTGCTGCATAGCTGCCTGGTCTGGGTCTGGATTAGCATTGGAAGAGAGTCTGCTGGTAATGATTTGTCCTGGGTTAAGCCTGTGCCATTCCTTGATGTGTTCCATATATAGTCACTTGCCATAATAGTTGGGGATCATAGCACCAGATGGTAGGATGATCTTTCCTTCAGTGTTGCAACAGATCTTACCCTGTTGAATTATTTGCTCTGTTTTCATACAAGTGCCTCAGACCATGGTGTGATCTGTTTCCCCACAAAAGTGGCAAGTGCTATTGGTGAACTGTTGTCAAGGTTGAGCATTACTGCTAGTTAAGAGGGCTTCCAGACATTCCAAGGCACTAATGATCACTGTGGTTGTCACTAATTCCAAAGTTTCCCACTTAGTCATAGGTGACGGGGGAGTGGGTGTGTTAACAATTGGCAATGAGGAAGAAGTACCACTGGTGCTATTGCTGGTCTTGGTCGTAGAGGTATCCATGCCCTTTAAAACCCACTTGGCACCTTCAAAGACTTGATTGACATCATATGGGTCCTCAGGATGGTGGTTGAGAAGAGTGATTTTGAGACAGCGAATGATTTTGGACCATAGCAATGTAGGGATACCTTGTTGGAATAGGTGACATTCCTCATTGCAGTATAGTTTGCCATTAGCAAGTAACTATCTAGCAATACATTGGAAATCCCAGTAATAGTCAGAGAACCTGTCCAAAGTCACTAAGCTGCTGTTAAAAGTCTGGTTGACAAGTTGTTCCAGGTCACCAAGGTTATAACAAGCACTAGCATCAGTGCCAGAGTACAACCTGAGCACTGCCACCTTCCATTCCTGGTAAGTGTAAGGTCAGGAAGCATTGTTGCTGATGACAATGTTGTTGCCAAATTCAGGTAAGCCAAGCCAGGTTTCCACCATGTTGTAAGAGACATATGGAGATGTGTACTCCTTCTTCTGAGTGTCTTAAAGTATGGGGGGAGTTCCCTAGGGCAATTCTCATCCCATTTAGGTGCAGTAGTATCATTGCATAGCAGCATTCTAGCATGCCAAGCAGCAGGGTTGTTGTTCATATTAGCAATTGTCAAAATCAGTGGTAGAAGGGGATTAACTGACAAGAAGGGGATAGATTGGGCTTCTAGGAAGAAGATAGAGTCAGTGGGAGTTAAAGGGGAAAGGGGTGCATCAAGAGAACTTTTGATAAAGGCACCTGAAAAATTGGCAAGGATCTTGCTAATGTCACAAAGATTTCTAGCAGTTTTGAGTTCATCAGCAAGAGGTCAAGGACAGGTTGCTGTCAAAGAGTGCTGAGGGGTCAAAAAGGAAGACTGGGGTGATTTGTTAAGGATTTCCAAGTGATGTTTTGCTTGAGCTCTAGTTTCTGGTGGAATGGTTAACTTCCAATGCCCTCATGGTGGGCTCCAAAATGATGTGTGTCAGGTTCCACTGACAATGGGGGCTCAGCTACACTGGTGAATCCTGACTAGGCAGATGTGATATTCTGTGCTTATAACCTAGCACTTTGGAGTTGGCACAGAGTGGAGAGACTTGTAAGGGGAAGCTGGAGGGAGTGGTCCAAGCAAGTCCAGAGTGGTCCGGGGAAGTCTAAGACCAAGTATATTAATGTTGGGCTTGGGCGGGTATCAGGAACAAGTTTGTAAGCATGTAAATAGATTGCAGGGTAGATGGAGGCTTTGCTAGTAATGGGGTGGAGCCAGAGTTTGATGGGGGATTAAATAAGACTTGATGGGTTTGGGGCCAAGCAAAGAGCAAGGTCTGGAGTTGTCATAAGAATGTTCAGGGTTTGTAGTGTGTGCATGGAGTTCATACTGACATCGGAGATGGAAGTAACTTAGAGAAACAAAGGAAATATAGATAGTTGAGGCAAGATGGAGACAAGGCAAGATGAGACAGAGAAAGAGATACTAAAAATAGAAATAAAAACAGAGAGAAACACAAAACACAAGAGACCAGTTAATGCAATATCAAGACTAAAGTATGAGGAGCCACTCTACGACTTATATACTGACTACTGGGTGGGTCCAGAGAGTAGCGGATATGGTGGTGGGGGTTGATGGAGTTGCATGCAGTTGATGGGTGTCAGGTACAATCAAGGAGCGGGCTGTGGTGATATTCTGATGGGATCAGCTAGGGGTGCAGGCTGCTCTAGGGTCATTGTGGTGCTCCAGAGCAGGTTGGGTGAACTAGGGTAGGGGTCAGAGGTATATGACTGGGTCAGGGACAGTGGGGGAGGGTTACAGGGACTCAGAGGAAGTGTGGGTGACTGTGGAGAAGGCATTGGAGTTAGCCAGGGGATCATCGGGGTTTGCCAAAGACATGTCGGAGTTACCTGGAGTGGGCATGGAGGGTGGACAAGGGTTGAAGGAGTTTGGTGGGGCATTGGAAAGGGCTCAGGAAAGTGAGCAGGTTGGGAATGAGGTTGGGAGTCTAAGGAGTGGATCATGACAATGTGCTCCTATGCTGCCTAGTGCTGTGCAGGAAACCTGAAAGGAGAACCCAACACTAGTCACTAGATAGGGTAGCTGGCAGTAGGAAGTTAATAGTTGAGAGCAAGTCAGTAACCATCCCAGAGAATGAGAGCAAGTGCTGTGTTGAAAGGTGAAGTTGAAATGGTCACTATTGTTAGCCTAAGTCACTAGTGACTGGAAGAGAAAATGGATGGAGATAGAAAGCATTGCTAAGACAAAGCAAACTTTTAATGGTGGTAGAGGAGTTAGGGAGGAGAATATAAAAAGGAAGGATGGCAATAAGGAGACTGAACAAGAAACAAATGTAAACTAGTCACTAGCCACAGTTACTAATGTTGCTAAGTTGAGATAACACAAAGGGCACCCACAGTTGGTACCACACTAGGTCAGGGTTGAAGTTGGTAAGACTTGTTGCTAAGTTGTTGTCAACAGCAAGTGAGGGAATAGAGTAAAGGTAGAAGCAGAGTGAAATCTCAAGCTAGTAGGCTTAGAGATGGACAGGTTCAATTCGAGGGAAGTCAATTGTGTGTGTAGTGTCTATGTACAGGCAGTATTTATACTGTTCAAAGGTATAGTATAGGAAAGTAAGCAAATAGTTGCCACTAGCGACAGCATCTGCCAAGATGTTTATGGTTCATATGAGGCATCAATCTGTAACTAAGTGAAAATTATAAGCAAAGTCTCCAAAGTGTAGATGCCATTCAAGTATGTTGGTAAGCTTGACAAGAGAAATGATAAGTAAAAAAGGTATGTGTCTGGCAATATGTCCATATATGGGGAAAGAAAGCTGTCTTGTTGCCAAGGGGTTGCTAGAGTCACTAATAATTGTCACTAGGAAAGGTCTCAGCCTTACTGATCTAGACTCAAAGTCCAGACTCCACATGATATTCCTCATGATTGATAAGTCTTGTGGTTGCTAAGGTCTTATGTGAGGGCTACGTTGGTCCAGCCCTTTGGCTAGGCCCTGCATGCTGAGTGTTATGACTTGTGCCAAATGAAAATAGTCAGCTGCTGCTAAGTCCAAAATGCCAAAAATGGTGCTCAGCAACAACTGGGTCTCATCAACAGTCAACTGAGAAGAGGAGAAGGCCCAACCACATGGCAAGATGCTTCCAAAGGGCTCAGACAATCACACTGCCACAAGGGGACCCAGTAATTAGTAGCAGAGACTGGAACCAATGTCACCTGCTGTGGAGCAAGGACAATAACTGACCTCTGAAGAAGACACAGAAGCTGGTCAAATGGCTCTAAGATAATGATTACATGCTGATAAATGACAAGGGAGTATGTACTTACTACAAACACTAGAAAAGAGGTGCAACGTTGCAGTCCTTGACCTGATGTGGGCCAATGCAAAGCCATAAACTTGGATGTGACCAAAGAATGGGCACTTGATGCAAGCCTAGCATGTGGCTGAGCCCATTTTGTCTTGAGGTGCATAATCAACTATAAGGAGATGGAGGTACAGGACCCAACAGGATGAAGATATAACTTCAAGGACACAAAACTGAATGATTGGAAGGACACGTTCAGTAACAAAATGTCCAAACATGCTGAAAGGTGGGCTGTACTACAAGTACTAGACTCTCACTGCACCCCAGACGGACTTGGATAGAGATGTTGAAATAGTCACAGAGGCAATGTTGGCAGCAACAGACCAAAACACCAAGATAAAGAAACTGTCAGACAAGGCCAGACCATGGTGGTTGGAGAAACTCAGCTCAGCTAATGACAAGAGAATGAAACTAAGGAAAGACCAATGCATGTTCAAGGAACACTGGGAGGAACAGAGTGCAGCAATAAACAGGAAAGTATGAAAGATCACTAACTATTTTAGGAGAGCAGACAAGAAGGCAAAAGCAGACTGGATCATGGAGACACTGGAAAATGCAACCCCAACAACAATGTGGGGCCTGAGGGGATAGTCCAAGGGCTCAAGATGTGGCTCATCACCAGCAATAAAAGGAGGGGACAATGAACCAGCAGTGATGCACAAAGACAAATGTGATGCCCTACAGGAGACCCTGTTCAAGCCTCCTCCAAGACTGGAAAACAACAAAGCTCCAGACTTGACAAGACAACAAACACAGGACCTACCACATGCAAGAATAACAAAGATTGAAGCAAGAGAGGCAATAAACAGGCACAGCACAAAGAAGGTGCTAGGGGTCAGCCAGCAACTGTTCCAAACCATCTGATGGGCCTGGAAAGCAGAAGAGACACAATATTTGCCCTAGTACACCACTGCATCAAGTCAGGATATCACCTGAGTCTATGGTAGAAGGCTGTAGTAGTACTCAGGAAGTCCAACAAACTGGGATTATTTGGAGCTGAGAGTGTATAGGCTTATCCAACTACTGGAATGCTTGGGAAAAGTCTTGTTAGATATAATAGCAAGGAGGCTGAGCTATATGGTGGGGAGCAGGGACCTAGTCCCACCAACACAGTTCAGTGGAAGGCCAGAAAGCTCAACTAACAATGCATTACTTACAGATATAGAAGACATACAGGCCATTCAAAACCATGGAATGGTGACTATGGCACTAACCTTTGACATAACAGGCTTCTTAAAGATATGTGCAGAAAGGGGATACCTCTACCATTGATAAGATGGACAGAATCTTTCCTGCAAGAGAGAGAAGCAGCAGTGTGTCTGGATGGAGTCAGAAGCAACATGAAGCCAGTCAAAAATTGCATTCCACAGGGCTCACCAGTATCCCCAGTTCTATTAATAATCTAAGGGAGCAAAATCCTGAAAAAGATGGAAATAAGGAACAGGGAACAAAACATGTGAGGAAAAAAGGCAACCCAACAAAAACAACACTGAACATGTACATCAACAACAGAACCCTGAGAGTCTCATCAGGATTGTTGGACACTAACATTCTGATATTGAGAGAGGATTGTATTCTTGTAGATAGATGGCTAACAGAAGTAGGACTATTGACAGCCCCAGAGAAAGCCAAAATTATGCACCACTCATGGCAGCAGGATAGAGGTCACTCACCACCAATGAAACCACCAATGCCAGATGGATCTGAAACTGAGATTCATGCAGGAGAAATGATCCAAATCATAGGTCTGCACATTGACAGGAAACTGACCTTCAATCAGCATGCACAGAAAACAGCACAGAAGGCCAAAAATGCAGCAGTCAGATTGCACATCTTGGCAAAAACTATCATGGGAATAAGCCAAATGCAACTCCAAATGATGTACTGGGCATGTGTCATGCCAATAATGATGTATGTGTGTCCAGTATGGTGGACAGGCAAGAAAATTTACATAGAAAAGCTGACCAGAGTACAGAACATATTGCTCAGACACATGGCAGGAGCCTTCAGAACCATGCCAATCAAAGCTCCGAAAGTAGACATGTTGATACCTCCTATTGAAATGACAATGGACTGGACAGTGGATGGGTATGCTAACAGACTCCACAGATTGAAAAAGACAAACCCAGTGATTAAACAAATGCTGGAGGTATGGAGACAACTAGAACAGCAGACCTTTCCACCCTGCTCCCATCCAGAAGAAACCCAAGCCAAAAGGCAGTGCAAAAACTCAACCAACTTGAGAGAGTAGAGAGATGCATGTACAAGCCAATGGAGGGTGAGAAAATCAATCAATTCATTTTGCTGCCCTGGCAAAAGATGGTGACTAACCTGGGCCAAAGACTAACAATTACAGGAGCCCCACAGAGAGCCAAAAAGAAGGAAGAAGCAAAACAGCACAACAAAAGACTGAAGGAGATGGAAATAGGACCCAACATGTGTCATTGTATACTCAGATGGCTCAATGCACAAAAGTGACCAGATGGGAAGCAAGTTGGTTGGATGAGGTATAGTAGGTCATCACAAGAGCAGAAAGATGTTCAAGGAGAGGGGAGGCCTAGGCAGTAAGGCAGAAGTGTATGATGCCAAACTAACAGATATAGCCAGAGCAGTCAGGGCAGCATCAAGATTCTCAGGAACAATGTGACAGATCAAACATGTTCACATCTTTGCAGACAATATGGCAGCAATCATGTCAGCCTATGAACTCAAGCCAAAACCTGGTCAATCACACATGATGACCATCATGCACACCATGAACAGATTCCTGGAGGAAGAGGATGAGAAGACAGTGAGCATTGAATGGTGCCTGGGCCATGAAGAAGTAAAGGGAAACAAATGCACAGACAAAGAAGCTTAAGAGGGCTCTGAGGTCTGGACACTGGATTGCATGACATACACAAATGCCAAGAGAGAGGCAAGAGAGAGAATGCTGGTGAGATGGACCAATGTGGAAAATGATGAAGAAGAGGGAAGTTGGTGGGAAAGGATGGAGAGAGCTAGGGGTGAAGGGATGGAGAAGATGGAGGGTGAACAGGCAGGCAAAGAGGAGGAGAGGGAGACAAAGGGAGAGGAAGGGAGAGGGACAGAGAAGGACAACACAAGAATAGACACAAGAAGAAGAAAAACATGAGGGGGCAAAGTGCAGAACCACACACTATGGGAGGTCAAGACACCCCACATACACAAAGAGGCAGGAAGACAGATCATGCAATAGGCCTTGCTACAAGCCAACAAGCAGTCTCTCCAGAAAATACCCAAGAACCTTAGTCCTTACTGACCTACTTTGTGAAGTGACTGCATATTATACCCACCACACAAGACTCTGAGAAGAGAGTTCTACTACCAATCATCATACATTCACCACTACACCACAATGTACATCATTACTTACTATTGGCATAGAGTTACTACTTTACCCCTGCCTCTTAGCCCTGCAGAGTGGCTTGCCAGCAGTATAAACAGAGACCATCCATCTATCTGGGAATTATCTTGGCTTGCACCCTCACTAATTATAGTCTGTTTGTAAACTAATTGCAAAACTGCTAGTTGTTGTGTAATGGAGCATCCAGTGGACTTCCTGTTACTCTCTCAATTTAACATATGTACATATATTTGATTATTATATTTGTATGAATTTGATAGCATCACATGATGCTACTCTTCAAAACTGTTTAAGGTACAATGGATGCAGGCAACAATTGGTGGAGAACACTTAATGAGGATATAGCATGATTGGGATACAAAAGATCAGAGGTGGACCAGTCAGTCAAAATAAGGAACAGGGATGGCAAACATACCATTACAAGCACATATACCAATGATATGATGGGGATGTCATCTTCAAAGGATCAGTCTAAACAAGCACATTGAGAGCTGGGAAAAAGGTTCAAGGTCAAGGACATGGGGGAGATTCATTTTATGTTGGGCATACAGATCACTCACAATTGAAACCAGAGGATGATTATGCTGGACCAGGAGGAATATCTCAAACAGGTATTAGAACATCATGGGATGACAGAGTGCAAGCCAAAGTACACTCCTCTTCCACTGGGTATTGCATTGGACTGATTGCAGTGTGCCAAGTCACTGAAGAACCAGCATTTCATGGAGCACAAACCATTTAACAAAATTCTAGGCTCTTGCATGTGCACCCAAGTAGGGACATGCCCTGACATAGCATTTGCAATAACTTCACTGACCTGATTCAAGAAAAAGCACACTGGTTGGCATTCAAGCACATATTACAATATATCAAAGCAACAATACACTACAAGTTACAATATGGAGGAGCTGGACATTTGTACTATACCCCATGTGGTTTCTGTCAGGTTCCACTGACGATGGGGGCTCAGCTACACTGGCAAGTCCTTACTAGGTGGACACAATGTCCTGCACTTATAACCAAGTGCCCAGTATTGGCGCAGAGGGACTTGCGAGGAGGAGCTAAGGGGCAGTCTGAGCAAGTCCAGAGTGGCCCGGGGGCATCTAAGACCAAGTATACTAGTTGTCAAACCTGGATGAGCACTGGGACAAGTTCGTGGGCACACAAATAGAATGTGGGGCCAGCAGAGGCTTCGCAGTTGATGGGGGCAGAGCTGGAGTTTGATGGGAGATCACCAAGACGTGAGGGGTTCCTGGGCCAAGTGGAAGTGAGGTCCAGGGTTATCGTAGGAATGTTTGGGTCATAGCACATGCATGGAGTTCATACTGGTCGTTGGAGATGAAAGGAACTTAGGAAGACAAAGGAACTATACACAGTCCAGACAAGGCAGAGACAAGGCAAGATGAGACAGAGAACAGAAATAGATTTGAGACTAAAAATAGAGACAGTGATGAGACAAAAGACAAGACATAGGAAGCCAGTAAATGCAATGTCAAGACTAAAGTACTAGGGGTTACTCTATGACTTATATAACTACTACTGGGCAGCTCCAGAGGGCAGAGGATATGGTGGTGGGCTTGATGGAACTGCACAGAGTCAACAGTTGTCAGGTGCAATCTTGGAGCGGGCCGCAGTGACATTCTAATGGGATCAGTTGGAAAGCAGATTGCTCCGGGGTCAGGGAAGGCCTCGGGAGTCCAGGGGAATTCAGGGGATGCATCAACTGCTGTGGAGAAGGCATCGGAGTTGATCAAGGAGCCGTCGGAGTTTGCTGAGGAAGTGTTGGAGTTGCCCAAAGTGAGCATGGAGGGTGGGCGAGGGTTGGGGAGTTTGGCGGAGCATTGGGGGGGCTGGGGGTGGTGTCGGGGTCTAGGGAGCGGGTCATGACAGTTTCTACAACTCAAATTTTGCAGCAGACATGGATTCTTGGCAATTGGTCTCAGGTGGAGTTTTTATCCAAGCTGAGGGATCAATGATTTAGAGTTTGAAGTACCAGGCCATGGTGTCCACCTCAACCACCAAGGCAAAGTATATTGTATTAACTAAGGTGTGAGAACATATTCACTGGATGTTTGCAGCAATGGGAGAGATTAGTTCTGGGGTTGTCTAGCAAAGCTACAAAGGGACAATAATGGCTTGATTGCAATTGCCAAGAACAAGTGCAACCACAACCATGTCATGGGAAGCTCACTCTGAACTACATACTCAGCAGCAAAAATTTGGCTAACCTATTCACAAAAGCACTACTAAGACCTGGCACCACAAACTGTGTCAGGTGCTCCAACTCTGCAAAAATTAGCACATCTGCTAGTTCAAGAGGAGTGTTAGAAGGGACCTACACAGGACATGGTACAAACACAAAATATTAGGCAAGTGGTGAAAGTGGGGCATATTGTTTGTGGGTTGAGATTTTGGACACACCTCAGTCTATTCCTACACAGACTAAGGTGTGTAACTTATTGTATAAGTTGACCCAACATGGTAACTAACAGTACCCAGTATTTGACTGTAACAGGTACATAATAAGTATAGTCTATTCCTACACAGACTGAGTATTTGACTGTAACACAACCTAATGGAAACATTACATTCTTCTAAGTCAAATAAGCATTGACTTGCTTGCAAAGCAGAACTGAACTTCCAGAAAGAAGTTTACTGCCATGAGTTATGATCAGAACATTGAAATTTTAATGTTCAGCAAGTTTGGAAAGTTCAAAAGGAGAATGATGCTTGGCAGACCATTGGAACCCACCTTCAGCATGCTCTATGGTATTTGTGATCATAACATGGGTCTCTGTTAGAGACTTAGCTATGGCAAGGAATATGACATTGTCAACAAATCTAGATGCCACCTCAGACTTGCTAAAAACAATGGCTGCCCTGATGAGGGAGGCATTGTAAAAGGAGTAGTAGAGCATTGAGAGTGGAAAGCCCTGCATGGTGCTATTGGAGATAGGAATCCAATCAGAGATGAAGTCATTGAACTTCAGATGCATGCATCTGTTCAGAAGCATGTGGTCTGTTAAGTGTATGTAGGCAGAAGAAACATTGTGTTCCCTCATGTTATGGAGCAGGCAATTCTTGACTGTATTGGGGAATGCCCCCTGTACATCAAGGAACAGTGCAGAGGCCACTTTTTCTGTGCACCAGGCATCTTTGATCCTCAAGACCACTAGATATAAGGCATCAGTGGTGTCGCAGCCTGGGCAACCACCAAATTGACCAGCAAGGAACATGCTATGCTTTTCTGCAATGTGAGAGAGGTCAGCAGCCATGAGGGTGGAGAGAAGTTTTCTAATGGTATTGAGCAGACCAATGGGTCTGTATGCCTTGGCTACATTGTAGGTGGGCTTGCCAGGCTTGTAAAGGACAAGAGTTGTCAATTCTAGCCAGCTAGAGTAATAAACATCCAGTTCAAAAATGGCACAGTAAATGAAGTAGAGATGGTCAAGAAGGATGTCAGAGCAGCACTTCAGGATAATCTTGAACATGCTGTTCAGGCCAGCCACCTTGAGTGGAGGTAGACTGCCAATGGCAGCAGCAATGTAGTCCTGCAAAATGAGTGGGGAGTCTAGAGTGGAGGGCAGGGGTATACAGTGTGGGGAGGAGATGGGGAGAAGGAGGGGAGAAGGACTTAGCTAATGCTTCTGCCTTCTCAGAATTGGAGGTCACAAAGCCTGGAGATCCATTGATGTCAATCTTGAGGTCTGGCACTCTATTGCAAGCAAAGTCCAAAGGTTCCTTGACAACAGATTTGTTGGCAAAATAGATTTGTCAGGTGTTAATGGATTCAAGCCACTCTCTCCAGTGGGTCTTCTTGGCTAGGCAAATTGCCAAGTCCATTTTGCACAATAGTCTGGTGGTGTTGGCTTTTGAAGGGTGGTCAGAAAGGTCTTGAAACTTGAAGGCTAGGTTGCACATGCATCAATGTTGAGCCTTAAGGCATTTAAAGTCATTGTTCCACCAGTGTTTTGTTTGTGAACATGGCTTGCAGAGGGAGATTATGACATCTGTTGATACTATTTCTTGGATAATAGAAGAAAGATCAGCAACTTTTTGGTCAAATTCTTTGCTGACATGATGAGTACAGCAGGGGAGTGCATTTTCAGTTGCTCTGTCAGAGCAGTGCCAATTGTCTCACAGTCTATAGAGCAGAGCAGAGGAGCAGGGCATAGATAATTCAATCTTGGTAACAATAGGTAGGTGGTCCACCAGGGATGGCCTGAAGGAAGCATTGACATTGCAGAAAATAATTGGGTCCACCTCAGAGTGTGTGCATCAGACATTGTCTGGCCTCATCCATCTGTCAGAGGAGGTCTGGACAGTTGGTATCCTGGGAGGGAGTGCCAAGTCCATGTTATAGTCAGACAGGAGGTCTAGCAAAGGCTAAACAAAGACTTTTGGTGTAAACAGGTAGTGGTTGCCTACAGGTTTCCAAAGTGGGTGGTGGCAGTTGAAATTGTCAAGCCACACCATATGATCCAACATGGAGGGATGGGCAAGATTGATGGAAGTAGAGAGGAAAGATAAGGAGGACAGCACCTCATTATGCATACAGTCATTATAAATGTTAAAGAGCAAAAGGTGTCCAAATTTGCCTGCAAAACAAACTGCCATGGTGTCTATGGACTTGACAGGGAGTTGGGTATATGCATCTGTGGAAATGTCAGTGTTGATAAGGATTATGGAATGTGTACAGGAGCTCCCATCATGCTGGTAGTCTGACAGGTAGAGTACTCTCCAGTGTCTATTTGCTTTTGTGTTGCCCACACAATTGAGGAATGGCTCTTGGATAGCAAGCATATCCCAGTCCTCTGGGTGCACTGCAGCCAGGACCTCTACACATCTGACTTGCAAGTATTTAACTGCCAAATGTGTAGTTTGCTAGGGGCTCTAGGATTCTGGTGGTTCATTAGTCAGTAGAGAAGGAGGGGATGGCACCTTGCACTGGCTTCCAGATTGGGAGGTAAAACCAAAGTCATCAAGATTCCCAATCCTGCTGGGTGCTTGGGACCCAGCCAGGGTATGTTGAGTTGATTGTTGGAGTGTTTGTGTCATAGTTGTCTGGGATGCAAGTGGGGGCTCTGAGGGCAAAGAGTAAAGTGGAAACAAAGCTAAGGGGCAAGTGAGTTTGGCAGTGGGCTTGGGGGTGCAACTTGATAGAGTGGTGGTCCACATGAGGGGGTTGTCTGTTGGGAAGTAGGGCATGCAGTTTTCAAAGAAGTGGGTGTCAAGTTCAGAGCAGCATCTTACAAATTCAGGACATTCCTGAAACAAGCTAGTGCAAGCAAACTCTGGACTGCAGGAGGCATACCTGAACTTTATGGCTTTACAAGTGGCAGCAGAGTGTTCCTTGCTCATACAGTTTGTGCAGCAGCCTTTGTCCTTGCATTTGCAGCAGATGTGGCTGAATTTCTGACAGTTGCTGCAGCATATAGGTCTGTGGATGTCCTTACAAATTGGGACTTGGTGGCTGCCAATAAAAATGCATTTTTCTACCAAGGCATTGGCAGTTATTGCATTGTTGCAGGGGATTTTGAGGGAGGCAACCATCTGCTTGGGGGATTGGAGGTCAGGGTTCTTGAGCCAGAGGGCTGATGTGATGGTGTCCACCTTCAGACCATTTTTGAGTTTGATGGTGCAGAGACAATTGTTGTCACTTGGGTTGAAGGGGCCAGCACAGGATACAAAGTGGGCAATGAGATTGAAGGACTTGTTGATGACATCCATATTTTCCCTGAAGATGCATGATAGGAGGATGAGTTCAGTATTTGCATATTGATGGAATCTGTTGGCAGAGTCAGCTGTATCAAATTTGGTGAGGTACACATTGCTGCTCAAAGTTTTCAATCCTATCACATGGGTGTGTGGGATTACTCTATTGAGTTCCCCATCCTTGGTTTTGCAGATGGTTGTTGCTTTTTTGTCAAGTTGCTGCAGAACCTTTCAGGTCATCACAGAGCTGCAAGGAGCCAGATACTGTAAGGTCAGTGTGTGCATTGTCATCCAGGGGGTTGAACTGTATGAGAATGGTCCTGGCATCACAGAGCATGTGCTGCTGAATGCATGAGATCTTGTTGGGCAAGAGGTTGTTACAGGGTTGGGAGCAGGCAGGTGCAGCCTGAGGTGTGGGTTTGGAGGTGGCCTTGGCAATGGAGGCATGTGAGGATGTTGATGTGTCTGGTGTGGTCATATGGTTCTGCTGCCAAGATTCAGCTATGTGATTCCAGCCATTTGTGCACATCCTTAACTGATTTGATTGCTCCACTGTCAATTGCCAAAAGGGTCTTGAGGTCAGAATGGTTTGGGAGTGGGTGGGTGTGATCCAGGGTCCCTCCAGGGCTGGGACTGCTGGGATGGGAAGAGCTTGGACAACAACCTCATATTCAAGCTCATTATTAGGCCAAAAGGGGAGCAAGAGAGAGAAAAGCAAGCAGTAGATGCAGAGGTGCTAGGAGACATAAAAGTTAGGAAGTACCTGAGAAGCAAGGTTTATATGCTGTCTACAAGCTAAGGACTACCAGGACCCTACAAAGGATGGTGGTGGTTCTAGGTCAAGGAGCATCTTCAGTCAGCTTAGAAGTTGAGCCTCCCACTTCTCTGCTTTGGTCTCAGGACTTTGATTGTTCTTGGCTAGGTTTGAAGGTGGTATTTCTTCTTGTGTACTTATTCTACAAGGCCATCAGGTGAATTTCAGATTTGTCTAGAATATTTAATTGTATAGGACAATACTTCATCCTACTCAGCAGTTTGTTCTGTGAGTAGCTAAACTCACTAGGCTTGGATATCTCATCCTCCATAGCCATTTGATATACCTTGGCAGCAGGGGTTGCACATCTTACCCCTTCTTGCCAGGTCAGGTCAGCAATAACCTGATACCATTCTATAAGCATATGGGGATCATATGCCCACTCAAGTGTTGGGATTTGTCTGTCCCAAATTCTCTGCTATCTCAAGTCAGAAGGATCATTTCAGTCCTTCTACCCCAACTGCTGCAATGCCTCCACCTTTAGATTACCTGTTCAGCCAGTTGTGGTGCATTTGAGGGTCACAGTGCTCTCCATTGTCATGGCTGACCAGACCACACCATTGCTATGTATTACTGAGCAAGATGACATCTATGCCTACATATTTGCAGATGCATGAAGATGACTTTCCCCCTATGCACCTGCAGGAGATGCAAGCTCAGCTAGCTCAGAGTTTCTCTATGACAGACCTATCCACAGAAGCTGGTAGGTGAGGGATTGTCACAAACTTTGTGATGAGGAAGCACAGAGCCTCACTGACATGATTGATGGCATAGCTCAATCAACTCAGGTACAAGAAGGCTCAGCAAGCCCTGAAGGCCATGATGATATGACATTGGGGTGGCCAACCAAGTTCAACCAAAAAGTCATACAGATCAAGTATTCCTGTGTCATATTGAATCCTTATTTAGCAAAGACAAGCTCTTTGCCAAGATACTAAACCAAACAAAGGATGACCAAGTCCTTCAAGGTTTTGGATAAGCTTATTTGGACCACCAATATAATGGGCCACAAGATACTGTGTATATCTTGTAACCATGAGCTGGTGACCAAGTTGCTCAACCAAGCACACAGCCTGACCAGACATTTTGGCACTCAGAAAACAATGGAGTACATCCATTGTTGGTATTGGTGGCCAATAGTGGTTGCAGATATAAGAGCATTCTGCACAACATGTCAATTGTGCCAACAGGCAAAAGAGAGAAATCAGCTCTCTTTGGGGAAGCTATACTCATTGCCTGCACCAGTTCAGCCTTGGTACTTAGTTGGCATGGACTTTATAGGTCCATTCCCTAAGTCCAAAGACTATAACTACCTGTAGGTAGTTATCTGCTACATGATGAGCATGGTACATCTAATACTAGTGCACACAACTATGACAGTGTCTCAGCTGTCATGGGTTTACATGAGAGAAATTGTGAGACTCCATGTTCATGTCAAAATGGTGGTGTAAACTGCACAAATTATTAGGAGCTGTGCTCCTAATATCTATGTCCTTCCATCCTCAGATGGATGGGCAAACTGAATGTATCAATAGGAATGTTTGCCAGATCTTGTGCATGGTAGTGTGCCCAGATCAGAAGGACTGGCTAGATTGAATTGATCTAACAAAGTTCACAATTAATGTAAGCATTTCTGAGATGACAAAGTACATGCTGTTTCAATTGAATGGCAGGTACATGCCATCTATGATTTGGGAGATCAGGTTTGACTCTGTGATTCCTCAAGGAATCAAAGAGTTTGCTTGCCAAGCTCTAGAGAACTTGGCTGCTACACACAATGCAATAATTGAAGCACATGTCTTCCAGACATGTAACTCTAACACTCATTGTCAACCTGATCCAGAACTAGAGGAAGGTGCATTGGTGTACCTTTTCTTTTCAATGAAGAACCTCAACCTTCCAAAAGGCAGGCAAGAAAGCTCTGCCCTAAGTGGGTTGGGCCATACAAGATCCAAGAAGTCTCCCATGAGACTTCCAACTATGTATTGGAGTTGCCACTAGCCCTCAAAAAACAAAGGATGCATCCTAAGTTTCATGTGTTGCTGCTGTGCTAATTTAAGGCTAGTAACAATGCTCTCTTTCCTATTCATGTGACCCCAAAGCCATATGACTTTGGAGTGCCAAACAACCAGGAATAGGTCACTGTTAAAGAGGAGCAAACTTCAAATTTGAGGTTGAATGGAGTCTGGGAGACACCACATGAAAGTCCCTTGCCACTTGCAAGGACTTAGAGGCCCTTGACTGTTATCTGGAGGTGCAGGGCATATGGTGCCCTGTGCAGCTGGCTAGAAGGCACAAGCCAAATTGACTAAGTCCAGAAGCTGGTGGCCCACCAAGCTGGTGACCATCAGTGATTATGTCAGCCAATTTTTTGGCTAGCCAGACATTCCACTACTCTTTGTCTTTCTACCATAGTTGGTGCACAGATACCAACATTACTAGAGAGATTCCTTGCCCAATGGGCAAGAAAAAGAAATGGCCTGAAGAGGCAGACATTTGTTTGCCCACATATGCATTGAGCTCTGGACAGAGCTCAAGAGAGGGAGGAGTACTGGAGGATGTGGCACCCCCAGTAAGAGGAGTTTCAAGGGATGTCATGCCCACAGATGCAGTGCCAAAAGATGTGGCCACTTCAAGCTATGCAGTGGCAACACAGCAAGTGCCCCAGCAATGCAGTGGCATAGGGAGAGGGCATGGAGAACCATAGGTGCTCCCACCAATGAATTTTGGATACTCTATAGCCACAAAGTCTATATAATTGCAGGAATTTTAACAGTACATAGTGCTCTAGTTGCAGTGAGTGGACCCAGACAAGCAATGAGCACGGCAGATCAACAACAGCCTGCTACTATATCTACACAGATGGGAATTTTGATCTCTGCCCCTTCATCTCCAGGTGCAATGAAGGTGGACAACAATGGACCAGCATCCATTACAGCACTGATGGAGTCATTGGTCCCTCTTTAGCAGACAAACTCACTCATGTTAGCTGCAGTGCATCCTATGAATGCACTTTCTGCATTAGCAAGTATGCTGGGGTGCCCAGCAGCTGCCTCTGCAAAAAACAAAGGCAAGGAGAAGGCAACCATGCCATTGCCTTCTGCATTGGTGAAGGGGGAATGCATTCTCCTTGTAGACTAATTGGAAGATGGTTGAGCAGCACATCTCTGCCAAGGAGAAGGGCAAAGGCAAAGCTAAAGAGCCTGAGCCCTTCATATTGGTGGATGAGCAGCTTGCTCAGCTGCCCCAGCAGTACAACATCCTTAAGAACCTAGTAGTGCAATTAGCACTATCTCAAGTTCTAACAAACTTGATGTTGTTGGAGCTCAAAGAGATGAGGCCCATTTGGACCTCTCTCAATCTGCACTGGGGAAGGGAAGTGAGTAGCATCTCCTCTCCACCTACCAGAGCCAAATAGGGCATGTACAGGGCCTTTGTAAGGGCAACCTCTAGAGCAGTGGATCAGAGTCATGCAGCTAGCAGAGGGGAATCCAAAGTATATTAGCAGAGTAGATGATGATACAATCAGTAACTAATCACATAGCAGAGGGGAATCCAAAGAGAACAAGTCTAAGGATCCCTACTGCTTGGTGTGGCACATCAGCGGATGGCAGAGGCATGGAAACTACTGTACAGAAAGCTAGAGCTACTCCTAATCCTAGAACAATGATTGCTGAGGTAATACAGAGAACTCTGTGGTTCTCCAAAAATCTCTGGGGTTCCAGAATGAGCCCTGGAGGCATCAAACAAGCTGCAGAAGTGCTGGAATAGGTTGTGGAGGTTAGAAATGGAAGTCCTCTGACATCACCCCCCCTCTAGCATGCAGCATTCCAATGTGCAGGGTAGAAGTAGTCCCTGATTGCTTGGTCTGCTAGCAAAATAGGGTAGATACCTTGTATGGTGTGTGGAGCATCTGGATGTCTCTGGAGGAACTCCTTAATGAGTCCAGGGGTGTCTATGTTCTCCCATGGTTCCCAGGATATATCCTTGATCCTGTAGCCTTTCCACTTCACCTTGTATTGTAATCGTCTCCAGAATAAATGACTATCCAGGATTTCCTCCACCTTGTACTCCTCATTGTCATTGACCACCACTGGAGGTGGCAGAGGTGGCAGACACCACCCTGAAATAGGATCCTTGGGGGCTGAAGTTAGTTTGACCACATTGAACACTGGATGAAGTTGGCACATCCCCACAGGGAGCCAGAGTCAATAGACTAGGGGCCCTACTTGTTGTTCCACTGTGAAAGGTCCCAACTGGCAGTGTGACAGCTTTTTTGAGGGCCAGATAGTCATAATGTCAGAGGCATCCAGGTAGACTCAATCTCTGGGCTGATATTTGTGCTTCAGAGTCCTCCCATAGTTGTAGTATTGTGCCATGTCATTTTCTGCCTTTGCCAGCACTGCTCAGGCCTCCTCCTATGACCTCATCCAGTCCACAAATTTGTTTACTGCCTCATTCTCTGAGGGTTGGGCCCAGGGTTCAAAACCCATGTGCAGATGCTGCTCAGTGTTGAAGAAGAATGGGAAGAACTGAGTAGACATGTGAACATGGTTGTTGTACTGGAACTTGGCATCAGGGAGAAGTTCATCCCAGTCATCCTGGTGCTCATTGCAGAAGAGGCAGAGGTACTGCTCCAACTCCTGATTTATGTATTCAGTCTGGCCATTGGACTGCAGGTGGTAGGTGGTGGAGGTGTGGAGCTTTATGCCAAGCAATTGATGGAGCTCCCTAGTAAAATCCACCACAAATTGTGGTTCCTGGTTGGAGATGTAGGCATTGGAGAGGCCATGGAGCTTCCAGACATTCCTCCAGTACAGGTTTGCAGCACCCATGGCAGAGCAGGTGGTGTGGGTTGTGTCACAACCCACTCTCTAGCCCCCAACACTGTTCCCAGCCCTTCCCAATGCCCCACCCAACTACCCCAACCCCCACCCACCCTCCGTGCCCACACTGGGTAACTCTGATGCTTCTCTGGCAAACTCTGACAGCCTCCTGACTAACTCTGACACCTTCTCTGCAGCCATCAACACTTCTCCTGAGCCCCTGGAACCATCCCCACCATTCCTAACCCCATCATACACCTCCAACTCATTGCCCTAATTCATCCAACCTGCCCCAGAGTATCACAACAACCCCAGAACAACCTGCATCCCCAGATGATCCCATCAGAATGTCACCACGGCCCACCCCTTAATTGTATCTAACACCCATCGACTCTGCACAGCTCCATCAAGCCCCACCACCATGCCCACCATCCTCCGGAGCTATCTAGTAGTCAGTATATAAGTCATAGAGTAGCTCCTCATACTCTAGTCTTGATATTACTTGTGTTTATTGGTTTCTTATGCCTTGTGTTTTGTTCTGTCTCCATTTCTATTTCTAGTCTTGAATCCACCTTTTCCATCCATCTTGTCTTAATTGTCTCCTTCTCCTTTATTTTTCTAAGTTATTCTCATCTCTAATATCAGTACAAACTCTGCACATGCACCATGACCCCCAAAACATTCTTACAACAAATCTGGACCTCACTCTCTGCTTGGCCCCAAACCCATCAAGTCTTACTTGATCTCCCCGTCAGACTCTGGCTCTGCCCCTGATCCTAGCAAAGCCCCCATCTACCCCGCAGTCTGTTTACATGCCCATGGACTTGTCCCTGATGCCACCCAAGCCCAACAATAATATACTTGGTCTTAGGCTTCTCTGGACCACTCTGGACTTGCTCAGACTGCTTCCCATAGCTTCCCCTTGCAAGTCTCACCCCTCTGTGCCACCTCTGGAGTGCTAGGTTATAAGCGCAGAACATTGTGTCTGCCTAGTAAGGATTCACCAGTGTAGCTGAGCCCCCATCATCAGTGGAACCTGATATAATATCAAGACTCTCCCTTACCCCATTCTCAATGTCTGCATATAACCCTGCATACAACCCCACTGGCTACCTAACTGACATCTATAGTCGGCCAGTCCCTGAAAATCCCTATGCCCCATTCTACCCAGGCCTACCTATGGATCAGTACGTCCTCTGCACTGAACTCCTAATCCCAACCAGGCATTCTATGCACCTTCCATCA